>CM040239.1:71344208-71578009 GCA_022545495.1 Chrysanthemum lavandulifolium | reverse complement strand
AATCCTCACGGTAATAATTATGCCAATTCCGCCTACAAAAATCTTCAGGTGATCAAGAGGGCCCCTTTTTCAGTAGATGAGATTAGGATGAGAAGTATTATCTCAACGATGCTTTTCTCTGACTTGCTTTTCAAAATTGCATTTTGGCCTGCGGTAATGTAATCGGGATTTTCACAATTTTTTTTACTTCTTTCAAGCTTACCAAAAATTGTTTCGCTTTTAGATAATGAAATGCATGAATTTTAGATTTGTAGTGCCTATTATATGGTGTTATACACATAGCCACTTCAACTTCTAACTTATAACAATTTGTTAATTATACAAACATTAAAATATAATTTTCTAACTATAACATATTATGTTGTCCAAGTTTTATTCCTTTTCAGTTTTTTTTTTTTTTTTTTTTTTTTTTTTTTTTTTTAATTATAATAATAAATAATTAAACTAAAATCCAAATACGATTATACTAGAAGTACAAGCTACAACAAAAATGAAGTACCATATGAATAGTGCATAAAACTAAAACAATCTAAACTAGGAATATATTTTACTAGAATCTCTTCGTTCATTTGGTTGATCAAAGGCGCGCATCTTCCTCCGACATCTTCACGGTGTTAGTACCAAGAAACCTCACTTCCTCGAAAAAATTGGTTGCGATGAAGTCTTCTTTATAAGATATTGTCGCAATTCCTCTTGGACCATATCCTTTAAAGCTTCTCTACTTGAGAGAAACCGAGCTATATATTGGGCAATCTTTATACTTGTCTGTTTATATGGACAGCATCCTAACCACGTTGACGCGATATAAGAAATAATAAAAATAAGACTAAAATACACCGTTGGTCCCTAAACTTGGTCAAAAACGTCATCCTGAACCAAAACATGGCATTTTAGTCGCCAATGGGTCCAAACTATGGGTTTTTGAGGCTAAACTAGTCCCTTGACCCGTTTTTCGTTAGTCAACGTCTCGTTATATGTTGTCAAATCCCGTTATTCTTGTTAAATGACTATTTTGCCCATATATAAACTCATCCTATACTCTTTTCATCATTTCATCCATCCTCTGATATGTGTGGCCAAAAAAGTTACTAAATATTCATCACAACGTAAACCCTAACCCCAAATCCAATTTCACTTGATGACCCCGAAATTATGAACCTACCACCACAATCACCGTTAGGCCCACCTTCGTGTTTTTATTTGTTAGGTCGTTCTGGGCATATGGAAGAAGCTGAACAGTTATTAGAAGCATGTGCTGAGATTGGTGACATGGAGATTGGGAGATGTGTTCATGGTGTTGTGGTGGAATGTGGGTTTGTTTCGAATGAGGTTGTTTGTAGTTCAGTTAATGATGTGTATGGGAGGTGTTTGTTGCGTGGGATGCGAGGAGGGTGTTTGATGAAATGATGCACCCGGATTTGATTTGTTGGACTTCGGTTATTTCTGTGTTTACCAGGAATGATTTGTTTGGAGAGGCGTTGGGGTTTTTTGTTTTGATGTTGGGGATATAATACCTATAAGAATATGCACAATCTTGGTTGAGTACAATTGCGGTTTTTTTTACCTTAGTACTAGTATCTTATAGATATAATACCGTGTCACGCGATTATATAGTGTTAAGTTGAGCTGATATAATACCTATAAGAATATGCACAATCTTGGTTGAGTTTTTATTGAAGCTATAAGAATATTGTAGTGTATTCAGAATGATCATGAGTCGATTAAGTAGTATTAGACAGTTAGGTTTTAACAAGATTATGAAAAGTAGAACAAATAGTACCTTAGCTCACTCTTTAGCGTTGATTTATAGAGCATGTTTAGTTTCGTTGAAGCTATAAGACTATCATGAAACGATTAGCAGGATGGGGATAAAACTAGACTTGGGAGACATCTTGAAGATCATATTAGCTTATGAAACATAAGCCATGCTTGTTTAATGTGAAAGGCTTAATAACGGGCTTGTAAGGAACAAATATATGTGTGTACATAGAATTTCCTAATGAAAGGCTTAATAAGTAGCAATAAGTTAATCTCATTGCATTTGTGCATGCTTAATGTGGAATGTGATTTAGATTTATGTTCTGATGGATTTGTATGCATTTGTGTATGTTTGATGTAGAATATGATTTTGATTTAGGTTTATAGGTTTTTCTTTAATGGGATTTTTTGTTGCTGCAATATAACTTGGATCTCATTGTTTGATTTCTGTTTTATTTTGCGGTAAACATTCAGAATGGCTAGAAATCCTAGGAGTGATGAAAATTGGGTCATAAACATGTATCATAAGATTTAGGCTGCTTGCCAGGACATCGATGACTTCGTATACAGGGTATACTTTTCAACGTGGTCTCTGGTTCCATCAAATACATTTTGTTGATGACCATTTTAATAAAATCTGGAAGACTGTGCTATCAATATTCATTCTTTTCCAGAACCGGTTTTATTTGTTGGAAACCAAGTGCAAGCAGTTTGTAGGAGTGTGAAGAAGTTCTATTCGATGTTATGCAAGACTTAATTCTTTCTCCAAAGTGTATTGATTTGGTGAGGCCTCTACTAGCTCATTGTACCGTTAAAGAAACCCATTGTTGAGCGAAGGTAAGTAAACCAAGCGAGGCTCCTATGGTTCTGAAATGTGTCACCGACCATCAATTCGACCTCACCCGGTCAAAGCGTGTTAGCTCTGGAATTAGTGTACCCCACAAAGATGAGAATCTACTAAATAAGGTTCCTGATCAGGCGATTCAAGTTTCGCTAAACTCTTATACAAGTAGCCGAGAAAATGCTGTGATGGAGCAATCCCCTTGTGAAGATGAGAAGTTTGACAGAAGATCTTGAGAATGAAGAAAAATCTTCTGAGCTAGCGTATAATGAAAGCTCACAAAGTGATGAATCATATTTGGATGCTCTTTTGAATTCTTCTACAAGTAGCCAAGAAGATTTCGTGGTGGAGCAATCCTCGTGTAAAGATGAGACGTTTGAGGACAATAATGAAAAGTGTGAAGATGACCATGAGAAGTTCTTTCGTGAATTATATGAGAATCATAAAAGCTCTTCTGAAATACTTTCTGATGAAACTTTAGAGAGTGATGATTCAGTATCGGAAGATGGAGATTGCAGTATGGAAGAAAAAAAGTTTGATATAAGGTTTGATGCCAAGTTCTTACGTGATTGTATTGTATACTTGATAATATTGCATACAAGTTTATTCCTTCATTATATGATGGTGTTAATTTTAAAGAGAGAAGCAGGAAAAAGAGATAAAGGGAGGGCGGCGGTAGTGATGGTATAACCAAAACAATGAAATTACCATTTTGCCTCATGTGCAAGGCACATGGGGAAAATAACAGAAGTTGACTAACGAAAAACGGGTCAAGGGACTCGTTTAGCCTCAAAAACCCATAATTTGGACCACTGGCGACTAAAATGCCATGTTTTGGTTCAGGACGACGTTTTTGGCCAAGTTTAGGGACCAATTGTGTATTTTAGTCTAAAAATAACTAGAGCTCAATGTGTTGATGGTAGCTAGATCAATATTGGCGTAGGGCTTAATTACTAGTGTCACAATTGGCGTAATATATGATATAGTTATGACTTAGAAAATTGTACTTAATGCGTCGTTAAAATTTTGGTAAATTCACTGTTGGCATAGGAGTTTTCATTAGTTATAACTATTAGAGTTAACTATCGGCTTACGTGTGAATCGTCTTATTTGGTAATACAATATCGGTAAGCATTCTTAAAGCCGCTCCTAAACGTGTGGTTAATGGGACGGGTAATAAAGGCAAAGGTCCAGTTTCGGGAGATACTAAGTAGGTAACGAATGATGGGTTTACTATTGTCAAGCGAAAGGGACCCACTTAGAAGCGGGTCTTGGGGGTTTCTAAGACCAAGAAAATGGAGTATCGGCACGTTGCTTCTAAGAATACAAATGCTTCTCCTCCTAAAGACTAGAATAAGGAGGCGTCTACGTCTAAACAACTAAGTAAGGATGCTAAAATAGTTAACACGTCTAATGCTTTTGATGTTGTTAGTGTTTTGGATGAGGATCCTCATTTTCATGTAGAACCTAGTGCTAACATTTCTTCAAGCAACGTGGATACTACTACTACTGTTGATGGAGGACATGTTAATAAAGATTCGGATTTTGGTAATGGAATTGAGAACATGGGATGAGGCAAGTGCAACTATTGATTCACTTGGTATTCTAAGTACTACATTTCTCGTTGAAAAAATTAATAAGCTAGAAAGTCAAATAATTGAGGAGAAGCTTGTGCTTCTTGGTAATAATGGGAAGCCACTTCTTATGCAAAAAGAAGCTAATGTAGGACACGTTGGAAACACTGAAATCATTCCTAGCTCATCTACGCTGCTCCCTCTGTTATTTCAAATATCACACCTGACATGGTTAATGATGGAAAAAATGTAGGTAATTCGTTTTATAAAGTTGAGAATTTGGTTATTTCGGATAGTGATAGTGATGATGAATCCGAAGATGTTTATGATGAGACTTCTCGTTTCATGATCAGTGGAGGTGCATATGATGATAGTCTACATGAGGATGAAGATTATAATCGATATGACACTTATAGCCTTCAAGGTTTAACTCCGGTGATGCGATGGATATAAATCTTTGTGGTCATTTTAAACATTAGATTTATTTCTTGTCCTTATAGTAGTTGTTCATAAGATTGGTTTGTCTTTCTTATATTAGTTTTGGTTTAAAGCACATTTGGTGTGTTTGTTTCCCGTCTTTGTAACGGGTTTAGATGTGGGATTCACCCGCATCTTATGTACTTAAATGTTTTTACCAGAAGTATCCCCTTTACCAAATATCAATAAGCATCTATAATCATTTAACAATTAGTAGCGGAAACAAACGAGTATAACTTTAACTCTTCTGGATTACAAATAAACTCAAAATCGTTTTTTTTTTTTAGTTTAATTTAATGTTTTACAAAACCTTTAAAGGCTTTAATATTACTAATGCCGATATTTTTTTTACCCATGCTCCGCTGCAATGCGTGGAGTTTTACGTTAATTTTGGTTACACAGATGGTCTCTAGAGACGAATTACGTAATTTCAGATAAAAAGTAGGGACTTGTTATGCAAATTTTCGTTTTCTCTAAAAATTATGGATAATTTTTGCAAAGTTAGGTAACATACAAGGACTATTTATGTAAATTTTCATTTCTACAAAAAGAGAAGGTTTGGGGATGACTTTTGCAATGGCGGTTCACGACAAAAGCAAGGATGTGGACTATTCTTTTAAATATGCAGAAAGACAAAAGTATGGGGGTGATCAAGCTAACAGTAATGACTATATCCGGGGACGAAAACAGGGGGGTCTCGAGGGTGCTCGGGACTCCTATTAATTTTTTAGATGTAGTGTTAATTTTTTTTAAAAAAACATCATTTTTTTCTTATTACATCTTTAATGCACCAGGTTCATCGAAATGTGTTTCTCTATTATGGTTCCAAAGAATTTGAGCATTCGGTCATATTTGGTCATGATTCCGTCCCTGCTATTTCCTTAAGTTTCTGTTGAATTGTTAGTTGTCAGGAACGAAATTTGCAATAGGAGGGACTAAATCTGTCAAAAGTACAATTTCTTAGAACTATATATCTTTGAAATTACTTTTAATATTATGTTCACGTGTTCACTCTTTTACTTACCTAGCTTGTAGTTGCGCGGGTTGATATTCATTACAATCATATCGATGTTTTACATTATCGTAGCATGAGCCGGTTTATTAACCATCGTTACTAACTGCTTATATGCTTAAAACATGCTTTATGATAGGATAGACAAACCATTTTCTGCTTCGCATTTCACTAATTAAAACAAAAAATTATGATTTTCGACGGCACAATAATGACCAGAGTAAGGATGAGCGTGTTAGCTATTACTAGAAATAGCATGTGACATACTTAAATGCAATTTGAATAAGAGATAGAAAGTAAATAAAAGGGTAAAAAATCCGACCTGCCGGATTCGAACCAGCGACCTAAGGATAGCTATGTTCACACTACAGTCCTCCGCTCTACCAACTGAGCTAAGGTCGGTTGTTGTTTCATTTCTGTTCATACTTTATTTAGCTACAAATACAATTAGATATCTGATTTAATATGCTTCTTTGTAATGACATGTTAAAATATAGTTTCACATATTTGTTGTTATATTCAATACACACTTTTGTTTATCATAATTCCTAAGTTACTGAAATTGTAACATGTGTTAATCTTGGTCTTATCCATTTGTCTTAATGTATACTATGTTATATTCAAATTTTAGTAGGTGAAACATATGGTACAAGTTTAATGGTTCGAGTGTGAAAAATAAAACAAAACGATATACATGGAGTCAGGGCCGTTCTCGAGAATTCGGAGGCCCTGAGCGAAACTAAAAGTGCGGCCTCAATAGTGCGGTGAAAACTTGCTTCTGACATTCCAGCTGCGTAAAAGCAAAACTGGTTGTGTACGAAATTAACGGCAAAACTACTTGCGTACAAAATGTCATACTTGGTCGCATTTGGCCGATTTATGTTATATTTAAAATTTTCAAATTCATCTGATTTTGTTCGATTTGGCCGATTTATGTTTTATTTGACCGATTTTTATCCGATTAATCGGTATGTTGACCCATTTTTTACCAATTAGATTAATAGGGCCGACTAAGCTAAAATTATATGGTTAATCCTCGCCGAGCGCTTAGGCGCCAATTAATCAGCCGCCCAAACCGATTTTTATAACATTGCTTAAACGCATAATTAGTTTTGCGACTATATAGGTTATAGAAGGTTTAGTTACTAATATCCCTCCTCCTTACATTACATAAACTTTTTAATATTTTCTTGTACTTTGACCCTTCTTATCTTTTTAACCCTTACCACAGCTTAAAACTCCCTTGGTATAATGGTCTAAAGGAACAAAAATTAAATAATGACAAAAGTAAACTAAGCTTTTTTTCAAAATGCAATCACCCAAAGATCATCAACACTTTACAAACACAGTTGCGTTGGCTAATAGTAAGCTTAGATGAGCAAGCATTGCCAATATGCAGGATCCAACAGTTTTTCATGGAGATACAGATATTGGCTTATGCAGGATCCAATAATGCTTCATAGAGATATCGGCTTGTTGTTGTCCCAGACCATTTCTGAACCAAACAAAGCGGTTTTGGTTTCTACTTGTTTTTCAGGTTGATACTTTCTTCTGGTTCCAAACCAACCATCTTTTAACCAAACCAATAAACAGTGTGACAGGGGACAAGAATTGAACCGAGTCCTAGGTAGATTATAAGGAGCATGATCAACAGTTGCTCTGACTAGTTGGCACGAAAACACACATAATATTACGGACATATGCATGCATTCTTAAGACACAGGAAGAATTTCCCCTAACTCGAATCTGTACGCCTACTGATTGAAAAAAAGTCAGCATTACCACAAGGAAAGTAAATCGCTTATGTGACTTGAACAGCTAACGTTATAGTAATCTTGTAGATTGTTCCAAGGGAACAAACACAATGGTACTGTTTTCCAATTAGGGAAGAACTATAAATACGAGTTCTGATTAATATGCATATATCCAGTTTTCCTCGCAACGCACATAAACAAGCGACTACTACTAAACTATGTTTTGATAAAGCAACACTTACGGAAAAATCAATTAGCATGCAACAATAAACTATCTAATCATCATACCCAATTTTACATATGAACATCTATTGTCTGATTAGTCGCCTTTGAGTCCAGCCCATAACAGTTAAATTCAGAACGTGAATCATTTAAAACACATAAGATCCCAAAGCGAGTTTTTAAACACTTCGCCAAAATCAGCTTTGTAAACCAGGTTCGGTTTTCGGGGCCTCTGGTTCAGTTTTGAGGGCCTCTGGTTCAGTTTTCGGGGCCTGTGAATGACCTGTTGTGTCGTTTGACTTTGACTTCCTCCTGTTGTCGATTCTCAACATATTTGCAGCCTCTCTCAACCCACTAAGAAACGCACCATGCATCGTTGCTGGATACTGTTTATTCGTTGCTTCACCAGCAAAGAAAACTCTCCCATTTCCGATACTTTCTGCAAGTATATCATAATCATTACCCGATGCACCAATTCCAACATAAGAATAAGACCCGTGAGAGAACTGATCTTGGCCCCACCGAGTACAAATCGCCTGAAGCGGTTCAGGCACAGCAATACCTTTTGGATTAAAAATCCCCTTCAAAATCTCCATAACTCTCTGCACCGATTCCACAGGTGACTTTTTCTCAAACTCAATTGCAGCTTCACCCGCCACTAAAGCCACAAGAAGGGGCCCACCTGATACAGATGAGTAACTATAGAACAAAAAGAATTCGCCTCTCATACTCGATTGATCTGATAAATGCCCAAATGTGTCGATTTCACCTCCCCAAAAATCATAAGGAAACAATATTGCAACTTTGTTTAATAACCCAAAACCTAATCTTTCTATCGCGTCTTTCTTCCTTTGAGGAAGATCGGGTATGAATTCAATCGATTTCTTCTTAAGAACACCTAAAGGAACCGTACAAAGAACCATATCTGCATGATACTCTTGCCCATTAGCATACACCGAAACCCCATCTGACCCATACTTAATACTTTCCACCGTTTGGTTGTAAAAAATAGGAAGATTTTCAGCTAACGCTCTAATAAAAGTATCATTACCTCCTGGTATAAAACAATGATCACCACCCATTTCAAACGGATCATCTTGATCCCAAAACACCATAGACAAATTCGACATCAAAGTAGCATTCGCATACTCCAAATTCGCCAAATGCCAATCCAACAACATCTTCTCCTGAGGATCTTCCGCTACTTTATAAACATACCTAAAAGCCTCTAAAGCCGTACCTAACGGCACATCAATCGACTTCGCTTCCTCCATCATCGTCTGCCTAAGCTTACAAACCCTATCAAGCAACTTATTAAACGCCACTTCAACTTTCGAATCAATCTCGGTTCACACTACTCCCATCCGGCAAATAAAGCGGACACACATCCCTAACCTTATGTAACGGACACCCTAACTGCCTAGCCAACACACCTAACGGATTCCCATTAATCCCCGTCAACACACTCCCACCTAAATCCGCAGCAGCCACACACTCCCCACCCGTCATTTTCTTAGTCCTTACACGTCCACCCGCACGCGCCCTCCCTTCCAACACAACAACCTTAAACCCTAGATAAATCAGCTGTCTCGCCGCAACCAAACCCGCTAAACCCGCACCTATCACAACAACATCCCCTCTAGTCCCACTACCCCCACCACCCTCACTCCCTTTCATTTTAACAGACTTAACCGCCTCGGATAACCCAAAATTAATATACCCATGTACTAACAAAAAGCTATAAGCCGAATCAACTAAGTCCTTATACTCGGGTTTAATCGTCTCTAACGCGTGTTCCTTAGTCAACCAAACATCAACATTTAACCTCCACCTAGCTAAAATATGGTTCCTAATAACTACATAGTTAGCTTGTTCAGTGTCACCTATTTTCTTAACTACATTAGCTTCTACTTCTTCCTCAGTTAATGAGTCAGATGGGAACCCTACAGATATCGCGATAAGGGTCTCGACATCGAGATCGGATGAGACTCTGCGGCGGCGATGGGTTGAGAAAGTGGTGGATGTGGGGTCATGTGGGGGGGAGTTGTGGTTGCCGGATTTGTGACGGATGATGCGGACGGCGGCGGTGGAGATCATTTCCGGGAACTGTTTTTTGCGGCGGCGGCGTTTCTTGGGTGGTGGTGGTGGGAGGTTGTCAAGTGGTGTGGTTGAGTCTAGTAAAGTGTCGTCGGAGTTTTCGGAAGATGGGTTGTTGGGGTTTTCGGAGGGGGTTTGTGGTGGTGGTTCTGTGGTGGGGTTAGGGTTAGGGTTTGGTTGCGGTGGTTCCATGGTGGTAGGTGGTGGGTGGTGGGTGGTGCGTGGTGGTGAATGAAAGTGGGATAGGGTTAGGGGAAAGTATGAAAAGTTAAAAATCAAGTACAAAGTTTATTATTTTAGTCCTTTCAAGTTTGAACAAATCTAGGTGATAACGATTTTTACCTAAAACTAGGCGAGTATCCGCTAGCACAGTGGCGTGATTTATAAGAAGAAAAATTAACGATATGCGATATTGTGGTAAGTTTTTCAGTATAACATTCAAAATGTTTTGAAAAGATCGAAATGTAATTATGACGGTTACAACGTGTGATAATTCAACTCTACAAAGATTCTTAAACATGTAGTATCAAACAATATATAAAAATATTTGAGACCGAAAAGAAAGCATTCATGATGATGAGATCTTAGCTAATAATGCGCGTTAGTCGCATAAAACTTCTTAGGTGAGCACCCAAATGCATGAACGGTATATTCTGGCAATGACAATTTATAGTTATATAAAACTTACACAAAACACTTAATCAAAATATCACGATAACTATCTATCGCTATAAATCTTGTTCTTTATCTGCGGGTCTTCGTCTTCTATTTTATTAAAAGATAAAAACATAATCATCTATTTCACAACTATGCATCAAACTTTTGATGTCATGTTCCAAAATTATTTTAGAGAGTTAAAAGCGTAATGGTTTAAATTTTCAACACATAAATTATTTTAGAAAGTTAAAAATAGTCAACTCTTTTATAAGTATGCATTTAAACCAAAATTCATATTTATAGCAGTTACAGTTACTTGGTGGTTTAGTTATTTGAAAGAAACGATTAATGATATGAATACAAATTAATGATATGAATACAGGTTATGAATGAGAAAAGATATAAACAAAACCCAATATTCCAAAACAACACATACCCCAACCAAAATCCCAAACCGAAACCACAAAGTGCCACCAAACCACCAACACCATCATCCAAGGCGCCAAATTAAGGTGGTGATGTTGGCAATAAGCGTCGATGATGGCGGCAGAGGGCGCAGATGATAAGAAATTAGATAGAGATTGATATGTTATTAGGATAGAGAGAGAAGTGGAATAACATATGTTATGTGTGTATCTGAGAATCATGTGCCCGCGCTTCACTTGCGGGTTGCATCTTTAAAAGATTTCTTTGTTATTGTTGTACAAAGTTTATAAATGCTTAACAATGCTAGTTGCAGCTGGTGTTTAAAGTTAAGATCTTAAGATAAAGGCAAGACTCAACTTTTTTTTTTTTTCTCGCTTTTTATCTAAAAACGAAAATTATGTTCGAGTTATTAAGGTATAACTTATTATACATTCAATAAGGTATAATTACATAAGAAATAAGTTTCCATTTGTGTGTAATTCATCTTGACTTCCATTTTATCTTATTTCAACTATTCAACCAAGCTTGATTATTTTTTCAAATTCAACATTCAATAATTCATCTTAACTTTCAACTTTCAATTTTCAGATTTTATTTTCACCTTTGACCATTTTTCTATTTTATATAGTAAAGATAAAAACGAAAATTATGTTCGAGTTATTAAGGTATAACTTATAAACATTCAATGTGGTTCTGATTAGTTAAAGGAGTTTTACAAAATACTTGCTTAATAAATTATTGAGCGGACTAAAATGGAGTTTTACAAAATACTTGCTTAATATATTCTTAAGCGGACTAAAATGAACCATATGCTACCATGACCCATCACATGAAATTGAATCCTTCAACAAACTCCTTGTTTTTTTATCTGCACCGAGAAGGATGGGGAAAACAAACAACAAAACACAAATTATTATCATTAAATATAGAGTAAATTACACCGTTCGTCCCTATGGTTTGCCCAAAATAACAGTGCAAGTCCCTTCGTTTTTATTTTTGCGCCATAAGTCCTTATAATGAAGTTTGGTAACACCATCAATCCCTATCTCTAACGGTCGTTAGCTTTCTCCGTTAACTCCCACATGTGCGTTACATGTGCCGTCCATTTCTAACGCTCGTTAGCGTTTTTGCACGTTTTCGTCCGTTTTTTCACGTTTTCGTCCGTTTTTCACGTTTTCGTCACTTTTTGCACTTTTTCGTCCGTTTTTACACGTTTTCGTCCGTTTTTGCACGTTTTCGTCCGTTTTTCACGCTGTTCGTTTTTCACGTCACGTCGGTTTTGCACGTCTTCGTCCATTTTTTCACGTCTTCGTCCGCTTTTTCACGTCTTCATCGCTTTTTCACGCCGTCCCTTTTCGCACGTTTCGTCCGCTTTTTCACGTTTTCGTCCGCTTTTTCACGTTTAGTCCGTTTTTCACGTTTTCGTCGGTTTTGCACGTTTCGTCCGTTTTTCACGTTTCGTTAGTTTTGCGTTTCGTCAATTTTTCACATTTTCATCCGTTTTTGCTCGTTTTCGTCGGTTTTGTATGTTTCATTTGTTATTGACGCGTTTCGTCCGTTTTCACGTTTCGTTTTTGCGTTTTGTTCCGTTTTGCGTTTTCGTCCGTTTTGCGATTTCGTCCGTTTTCACATTTTACGTTTTCTCTGTTTTGCGTTTCGTTTGTTTTTGGATGTTTTGTTCCGTTTTGCACGTTTTCGTTCGTTTTTACTCGTTTTCAACCGTTTTGCATGTTTCAATATGTTTTGCGTTTTCTTCGTTTTCTCGTTTTCGTCGTTTCATACGTTTTGTTTGTTTTCACCTTTTGTTCATTTTTGCTCTATTTTTACGTATTTCATCCGTTTTTACACGTTTTCATCTGTTTTTGCACGTTTTCATTTGTTTTGTACGTTTTTGTTTTCTTTTTCACATTTTCGTCCATGTGAAAAACAAAGAAAAACGTGCAATAACAAATGAAAACATACAAAAACTGACGAAAACGTGCAAAAATTGATGAAAACGTGAAAAAGTACGAAAACGCAAAACCGACGAAAACGTGAAAAAGCGGCAAAACCGACGGCGTGAAAAACGACTAAAACGCAAAACCGACGAAAACGTGAAAAACGAACGAAAACGTGAAAACGGACTAAACGTGAAAAAGACGGAAGCGTGAAAAACGAACGAAACGTGAAAAACCGACAAAGATGGGAAAACGGACGAAGACGTGAAAAACGGCCAAGACATGCAAAACCGACGAAAACGTGAAAACGAACGAAAACGTGAAAAAGGGACGAAAACGCAAAACGGACGAAAATGTAAAACGGACGAAAAAGTGCAAAACCGACAAAACGTGAAAAACGGATGAAACGTGAAAAACGATTTAAAACGCAAAAACGCTTTTGCAGCGTTAGAAATGGACGGCACATGTAACGCATGTGGGAGTTAACGGAGAAAGCTAACGACCGTTAGAGATAGGGACTTATGGTGTTACCAAACTTCATTATAAGGACTTATGGCGCAAAAATAAAAACGAAGGAAACTTTAATATCGCATTTATCATAATTACATTAGTTTTCTCTTTCGATATCAATTTCATCATAAAAAGATACATTATTTAAACACAAATTACATATACCCTATCAAAACACACAAAAAACATACTACACAATTCGGTTGTCCACAAAACCAAGTCCTCATTTTATATGGTTGAATATACGTCATTTGACCGAAGGAGACGCGTCTTGAATGGTCCAGGACTTTCTCTTATAACCCTTATTACGCATGGTCTTAAGGTTGATATGCACAAAAGTTATTATTTTGCGTTTTTGCTCATTAGAATTTTCGACTTATGAGTCCTTAAATATTTATAAAAATAATACATATGAATCATTGGACTTATAAAACTCCAAATTTTACGTTATTTAGGTTATCAAGAAAGTTATATGCTTGACTCGCTTTAATTCCCGCTGAAACTTTTTAATTGTGACACAAATATCATTGTTCGTAAGTTCATTGACAAAATAAGAAAAACAATAATACAATAACCTAACTGAACAAGAACACTGATGATAGTAGCCTCTATGTATATCAACTCTTTTTTTCTTGTCAATATGAGCTTTTTGTGTCAATCATATGTCAAAATGGCGTATGTAGTCGTAACTCAATAAAACTTCTCCATCTGTTTTCATCTCAACGTTACATCAACTTCTTCTATGTCCCTCGTCCATCATACACCCCTCTCTAAGCCTCGCTTGCCATCCATCTTCAAGTTCTTTTATTTTTTATTTTATTTAATGAATATTATTAAAACATAAATTAAAATAATTCTTTGAAACAAAAGAGAGTTGGATATTGTATGTAAATAAAAGGGTCAATTGCATATATACCCACTAAAACTTACATATTTGCATATATACCCAAAACATGCTTAAAATGCATTGTACATCATGCAATAAAAACTTGTATTATGAGAAAATATGCAAGTTTTTAAGTTTTAGTGGGTATATATGCAATTATCCCTAAATAAAATGGCTTAAGAACACTTATTACCATGTTTTGACCATTGAAAAGCCGACGACCGCTTTTTTCCTCCATTTGATTAAGTCACATTGGTACGCGTTACAATTTGACTAATGTAATAGTTGCGGCGCGTGAAGTTTGGTCTCACGTGTGACAAACAAGGCCCAATACATCTCGATATGGGTCATGTGGAAGAATTGGGTTGTGCAAAAGCTATCATTAGATTGGAAAGTTTGGATTGATAATCTGCTTTTGCTAGTCTTCGAAGGAACGTCTCTTAATGTATAGGTCTTTATTCTTCATAATCGTGAAATGTATTTGCCTTCTCGCTACTTGAGGAAATATGCCACTCACAGAAGCTACAATTGTAGCACAACTACCAGTTGAGTTTGGTTCAATAAAGATCAAAGAAAAACTAAAGATCAAATAAATCATTCTCAACCACTCATTTTTTCATCAAAACAATAAAATAAACTTTCAAATTCATTTTTAAAAACTAAATATCTCACAAACCATTTATCGTTAGACGAAACTAATCATACCATCACGACAAACATAAAATTACATTTAATTTGATATCTCACATCATATACTTTCGACAAAAATTTTTTTCCGACTTTTTTGAGGGTTTAGGGTTTACGGTTAGGGTTTAGGGGTTTGACTTTTTTGAGTTAAGCTTTTTAGGGGTTAAGAGTTTAGGTTTCTTACGGTTTAGCGGATAGGGTTTAGGTTTTTTTGGTTTAGCGGTTAGGGTTTTAGGGGTTTAGGGTTTTTAAGGGTTTTAGGTTTTAGGGTTTAAGGTTTTTAGGGTTAAGGTTTTTTATGGTTTAGGAGTTAGGGTTTTTTAGGTTTAGGGGTTAGGGTTTTTAGGGTTTAGGGGTTGTGTTAACACAAAAGATTATTTTTAGATTTTTCATTTATAGTGTAATATATCGAAACCCGCAAAAAACGATAAAAAGTAAGTTTGTCAAAAGTATACAATATTGGATCTCTATAGAAATATAATTTTATTCTTGTCGTAATGGTATAATTAGTTTTATCTAACTATTAACGGTTTGTGAGATATTTAATTTTTAAATATAAGGTTGAGAGTGAATTTAATTAAGAGAAAATTAACAAAATAGACCAATTTTTCAAGGTTGATCCATTTTTAAGACTTTTTTCTCATCTCTTTCCCAAAAGAGCCTTGCTCAACTGCTCAATGCTCAACTGCCCACCTGCTCAATGCTCAACTGCCCACCTGCTCAAGTACCAAACTCCATTAGTTTTATGACACGTGTCATTCCTTTTGAATGCTCAACTGCTCGACTTGACTGCTCAACTGCTCGACTTTGACTGCTCAAATGCTAGACTCCACCCAATTTTTGACACGTGTCATTCTTTTGTACTTGAGCAGTTGAGCAGGTGGGCAGTTGAGCATCGAGCAATTGAGCATGGCTCTTTTGGGAAATAGATGATAAAAAGTCTTAAAAATGAACCAACCTTGAAAAATTGGCCTATTTTGGTAATTTTTTCTTTAATTAATTTGATAAAAAATAAATGGTTGAGATTGATCTATTTGATCTTTATTGATCTCACCCCACTACCAGCTATGTCTTGCGGTTATAACTAACTTTGCCAAAAATATTTTTAGGGGCTGTTTGGTTGAGGTACGTTCAAGTAATTTGGTGGAAATTGAAATTAGAATTATGTGAATTCTTGTGTTTGGTTCAAAATATAGTGTGGGGCCACGAAATTGAAACGTGCTAAGTGGAGAGTATTTAATTTCATCACTTGAGTAAAGAATTTATAATTCTCTCAGTTATTTTCTCTATAAAAACAAAATTACCACTAAATAAGATGTGGGGCCATGAAGTCGGTAATTAAAATTTCATGGCATATTTTCCACACGTACGACCATTTTAAATCCAATAATTAAGAATTTCTTAGAATTCATAATTTAAAATACTATGATTTGAAATCTGTAAACCAAACGCCCCCTTAGTTTATTGTTTAACTTTCCATTTGATTTAAAAATAACCCCTTGTAATAATCCTCAGTTTTTAGCAAGATTGGAAACCATCATTAACCACTTTATGAGTTAATACCTCATTTTGAACTCTTTATGTACTCTTTTGCAAACACTTATTATAAGTGTATGATAAACAAGCAACAAGTGTATAAATTAGCTAAACATGATAATGATAACAAAATTTAAATAATCACGAGACATAGTTTAAAATCTGGTGTTATGATTCGTGTTACACCAAATTTATTTAAGTTGGGCATTACAATTTTATCACATAATTTTTGTGCTAGGTTTAGAATGGATAATGGCAATGAGAAAGACATGACCTCCATTTTAATGTGATTGTTACTAGGTTTAGTATTTAAAGATATGCATTACATCTTCAAAACAAGACATTTTGAAGACCAAACAAAAAGTAGTGAGTTTACACGATATCTATAATGACTTCTTTTACAACCCAAACACCCTAATTACCTCCAAATTATGAAACAATGAAATATTACCCACTCTAAGAGTAGATCATTTTGTTTTATGAAACCAACCACCATTTTCAATACAATAATTATTATTTATCGGTAAAACACATTATACATGTTAGATACATATTATAAAGCCCTAATTATAAAAGCGGTAATACACTACTATATATTATCGAACGGACTAAAATTTGTTAAATTACCAACCGATCTACGGATGCACGTATGTGGAGAATGCGTCGTGCACCGCCTACATGGCACAAACCAATTTTTGACACGTGTAACCACTGCGCACAATATGGGTTTCGACGGTTGCATCGTCGTGAAACGTACCTCCTTTTTCGGATCTAGCATTTGTAACCCACAAAATACTTTCCCAAAGGTCCAAAATTCACACATATAAAAACACGCTCATGGAAAGAAAAATGACATACTTTATAACGTTTTATTTCTACTTATCTTACCACCGATATGTAAAACATGTATTAAAATGAGATTATGAGAAAAATAATGTATTTTATTTGTCATCTTCTTGTAGAAAGCATAAAAATAAGTATGAAGAAAATGTAATAGGTTTTAAAATGGTTGAATAAAAATTTAGAGCATTAGGTGTGGCTCGCCATTGTGCTTCGCCATTCCTACTTGGCACTTGCCGACACCTCGCCGTGACACCGCCTCTTCGCCGTGGCTCGCAGTCAAGCAACTCTTAAATGCACGACGAGGGGTTATTTTATTACTATTTTTTATTATTTTTTTTAAACATGGAAGATGAATGTATAATGGATGATGAAGTGTTTTAGAGGAAAAAATGCAAATTGTTTTGTTAAAATGATATGTAAAAAAAATGCAAACATAAAATTAAACACACAAATTACATTGAACATTTAAGTTAAAACACTAAATTAATTGAAAATTAAAGTGAAAATAGCAAATACATAATACGTTTAATACAACCTACCACCAAATTAATTGAAATACCAAATTAAGAATACGAATCATCTGAGTTGTAACCCTCTTCACTCGAAGAGAATCTAAACTCGCCAGCATAGTACTTTCCTTTCATGATGTCAAACCGTTACGCTTAAGATATTCACTTCACCGGCTTCCTGCTCCAGCGAGAGACTTCCTCGCATGCCTCGTTTTCTATAATCTCTCTAAGATTTTCCTCGTCCTACTCAAGTTCACGAAGATAAGCGTCACTAAACCCAAACGGATTGTTTTGGAGGTCCACCTGTGGAGTGTTAACAGGTGGAGTGTTAGGAGGTGGAGTGTTTACAAATACATTTTCTGGTTGAAAAACCGGAAAGACATCTTCTGGTGGAGTTGAATAAACTTCAACTTCTTGTGGAAAGGTAGTTTCCGGCAATTATGGTGGACTTGAGAATTGTGTTGTAGTTTCTGGCAATTGTGGTGGACTTGGGAATTGTTGAGAGAAATATTTGCGAGACATTTGTGTGTGTGTGAGTTGTGTAAAACTTCAACTTCTAGTAGAGTTGTATATATAGGCAGATATGATTTTGAATTTGAATTTAAATTTGAATCATCTCACTCCAATTTGAATCTGATTTTGAATTTGAATTTGAATATGAATTTAAATAATCCCGCTCAAACTATAGTGTTTAAAAAAAAGGGTGTTTTGATTTTTTTTAATTAAAAAGTGTAGAACTAATATTTTTATTTTACTTGTGTTTAAATTTGAAAGTACGTATGTTTTTTTACCGTATATTTTACGTTTCGTATATTTTTTATTGTGTTGTATAATGTTTATTTTTAATTAAATGAATTTAGTTTATTTGGAAATTTGAATAAAAAAAATAAAGTTGTAAGTGGTGGACCCCAAATGAGTAAGTTGAAGTTTGTTGTGAGTGAAGGGGTTAGTTGTGGAGGTTTGTTATAGTCATGTGGAGGTGATGTGACGATCATGAAGAGGTTCACTTAGAGAGGACGGAGTGGTGATCGGGTAGAGGTTTGAGTACCAAGTACCCGAGCGGGTACACCGCCCCGCCTAGCTCGGGTACTTGGTTCGGCTATGTAATTCGAGCTCCGAGCTCGCTTGGCTACCCGTGATGAATTCGTATATTCGACCGTTTACAAACGGTCATATGCATTAAATAAAAAAAATCCCCTTTAAAACTAAATAACATACACTCATCTCTCCCAAAAAAAAATTACCCTCACCTTTAAAAAAAAACACACACTAATCTCTTCAAAAAAAATGTCTACCGATTCTTCCGATTACGTTATTCCTTCTTCGTCCGACGAGCTATCCACGGGTAGCTCGTTGCAAAATATGCTTCAACTAGCGGCTCAGTATTATGAAGACACGGCAAGCTCTAGCCGAACTAGCGTAAATCGTCATCGGGAAATAGGTCTTGAAACTTTAGAGAATGATTGGTTCGTTGAAACACCAAAGTACAACGACAATTACTTTAAAAAAATCGAATGGAGAAAAGCATGTTTTTGCAAATAGTGGGTGACATTGAGCGAGATACCCATATTTTCAAGAAGGCTATGTGTGAGCTAAAAAAGTTTCACGGCGAAACAAAAATCACATCGGCCGTTAGGCAACTCATGACCGCAATCCGCCGATGAGTATGATGAATATTTATGCATGTCTCAAAGAACGTCACGTGAAAGTCTTGATTATTTTGTGAGGCCATCATTGAGTTATGCGGTCGGGAGTACCTCGTAGGGCCGACAACGACACGACCTTGCTCGCATTTTCCGTGCCCATGAAGCGAAGCATCACCTCCCAGGATGCTTGGTAGCCTCGATTGCACACACGTCATATGGAAAAATTGTCCTAGACATTCGAGAGGGCAATATACGAGGTGACTATGGTGTTCCCACTATTATGCTCAAGTCACCGCGTCACAAGATATGTGGATTTGGCATGCTTTTTTGGTCCACGGGGTCAAACAACGATATCAACGTATTGAATCGCCCGACTTGTATCTTCTGATCGAAATGGAACGGCGATGAGTAGTTCATTCCACGTGAATGGACGCTTACAAACGCTGCTACTATTTGGCGATGGAATCTATCCTAAGTGGTCCACACTTGTTAAAGCATACCCGTATCCAAACGACCCAAAGGAAAAGAGATTTACGAAGTTACAAGAGGGAGCGAGAAAGGATGTCGAGCGAGCTTTTGGTGCTCTCAAAGGAAAATGGAAAATTCTCGATCGACCTCTCGAGCTATGACCAAAGCGAAGATTGCCAATCGAGTTCATCGTGTGTTATTTTGCACAATATGGTTATAAAACGCGAGGGAGGGCAATCTCACGGTTCATATAATGGATGCGCCGGTCCGGCCGATGTTCGACGACGGTGTGGTAGGGGAGTTACTAGACTAATTTCTCCATGACCGTCTTCGATATGATCTCACCTGAGCACGTGAATACTTGCGCATCTCGATGATTAGTGGGTTTTTTTTTTTTTTTTTTTATTTTAATCTAGTTATTTTAAGTTTTTTTTTTTTTTTTTTTTTTTTTTTTTTTTTTTAAGTATTATGTAATGTTTTTATTTTTAATGAAATGGTATGTTTTTATTTTAAATATTGTATGTGATTTTATGTATTTAAAAAAAAATGGAATTCAGGTACTAGGGTACCACTCCCTCCACGTAGGGTAGTGTTAGGGTAGTATTGTGGTAGTTTTGAGTTGGAAGGTTTTTATTGGATAGAGGTGATGTGACACTCCCAGGATATTAGGGTACTAGGGTACCACTCCCTCATGCCTTAGTCACGACACCTTATGCTCTTATGAAACAAATCTCACTTTTAAAGCTTGATGAAATTTCTAAGACTGTAATATAACAAATATGTAAAAGGATCGGTTATTTATACCCTAATAAATGGATTTTAACTTTTTCTTATGTAATTTTATTTCCATTATAAAACTACAGAACTAAAAATATGAAAATAAAATGTAAAATATTAGACTAAAATACACCGTTGGTCCCTAAACTTGTAGTGGAGGATCGCGATGGGACTAAACCGCATAATCATCGCCACGGGTCCAAACAAGACCGATTAAATGCCGATTGGTCCTTGACCAATAACGGCGTTGTCAACGTTCGTTATACCCAAAATAAACCCGTAATCATGGTGCTTGGGGGTAGAATAGTCATTATGTGGTATACATCAGATAACTGTCTTGTCCAATTTCCGCCATATTGTACAATATAACAAAACCGGTACTCATTGCTCATCCCCAAACTTGTTTTGAAGCCTACCAGAAAACCCTAAGGCAATGTCTATCATAAAATCAAATAACTGAGTAAGAAAATAACAAACAACCACCTTGGATTTACTCGTGGCAGTAAGGGAATATCCTTTATATGATGATCGTGAAACGGAGGAAAGATCTGCAATCGTGAGATATTGTAAGTCTTTTTGGTTAGAGCCTATTACAATCATATGTTAGTACGAGTGATTAAGTTATTCCCCTTTAGGTAACTTTAGCTTAACAAAGTTTTTGTACATTTTTTATCTGATGGTGAACACGGATCGTTTAGCATGATGTTCCATTATGAAGGTACATTCAAATACTTTCGGTAGGATATATCAAGGAGGCAAGAAATGCCTTGTTGATCTTGTTGAAATAAAAGAGGTATCTGCTGATGAAATGGATGCTCATGACCCAAATCGGTTATAGTCCGACAAACCAATTATTTCTACTTTCTTAAGCTGGTTGTACATTAGACGACGGTTTGTTTTCTTTCCGTGAACCCGCTAATCTAGACTTGTTGAAAGATGTTGTCATACAACATAAGTCGATAGACGTGTATGTTGAAATAGGAAGACTAGATTAGAATTTTGTGAAATGTCCCCACAATCAATTAAGACCGTGTTTTGGGAGATGGATGAAGATAGAGAAAAGTTGCTACTGCGCTATTCAATCATGTTGTAGACGGTTGGTGTTAGATGATATAGATAATGAACCCGCCTAGATCGGTTTATCCAACTTACACAATTGCTCGTGGACGTCAATGATATTGGTGAAGCTAGCAATTTGCCAAACATTGAGCCACTCTTTTCCACCTTAGACCGCTCATTTAGCCAACCTATTCAAAGCAAAGTGAGCGTGCTTTAGTAGTTGTTGATGAGGACAATGCTCTAAAGGAGCCCGATAATGTTGAGGTTAACTGCTTAGAGTGATTCTGGGAAGGACTTTGACAACGGTGGAACAAAGACTAGTTGATGTCAATAACACCTTTGAGGAGCCTAAAAATTTTGAGGTTAACTGTTTCAATTGACACAGACAAGCATTTACACAAAGCGAGCGGACTACTACTTGATGTGAATATGACTTTGAGGAGCTCGATGTGGATGTAAGTCTGTTTCAACCGACTTAGGATAACATGGAAGAGGATCCTGTTGTTGATCTTAGTCTGTTACAAGCGAGTGACACTAGTGAATTTGGCAATGCAGTTGAACCAAATCAAGATAACACTTGTCAAGAGAATGATGCCTGACTTGGTATGGTACAAGTAGGTCGACTCACCGATTCGGTGAAGAAGGAACAACATGTTATATAAGTGATGATGTGCGGTTGGTAAATGATTTACCCGTGATGGTTGATGAAGTATTTTGCGGTGACCATGTTAGTTTCAACACGCGCACTTTGCTAATGGCGTTTATACCACTTTTTCTATACCGGTCGAGTTTGCTCTCTAGGGAAGTAAAAAGCTAGTAAGAGAGCATTCAATAGAAACTAGGAGGAGTTGTTTTTTGAAGAATGACAAAACAAGAATAAGTGGTCGGTGTAGGGGTTGTGTTCGAGCCAGCCCAAGTGAAGGTCCCGGATCAATATTGGCCCATCTAGAAGTCCATTAAGTAGAAGGGTATAAGAGCATTGCTTTCGCCAAAAAGGACCCTTCATAAATACCGCCCATGGCTATTGTTTGTCGGCAGGAATGGTGAGGCAGTATCCGGTCGGTCGAACATATAATGAGCAACACACTTGTTTGCAATCAAGGAAGTCGAGCTTTTGACCTTCGCTATATCTCACGAAAATTACAAAGACAAGTTGAAACAAATCCGAGCTTCCCCGTCGGTCGGTGCATAATCAACTTACCAACCAATACGACCTTCAAGTGTCCTGCGGAAGGTATTAAGGGCCAAAACCTAGCTATAAAAGCCATCGGGGTCAATTCAAGCTTCAATTTACCATGTCGAGAGATTATGTTCAAGAGTTGCGAAGACAAATCCTAATACGACGGTGGAGATGAATGTGGAACGACCTCAGGATGAGTCTCTTCCAACCGAGAATTCAAGAGAGTGTATGTTTGTTTAGGTGCATGAAGCAAGGATTTAAAGATTGTGGGAGATCGTTGTTGGGTGGTCGCTTCCAATTCGTGGTCCTTTCAATGGTCAATCGATGACAATGTGGGAATTGATAGCAACAATGGTATATAACCTTCGCTTATGCTTTTGTTGATTCAGATAACATAGGATCATGGACTTGGTTTCTTCATTGTTTATCCGATGATTTAGCACTTGGGCCAATTTCAAGCATCACTTTTATTCTTGACATGAATAAGGTACTCTCTTACTCTGTTCATGAATTTAAGTGTCCTTGTTTTGGGCAGATAAAGAAAGATATTTGATTTTGTGCGGGGATATAAGTAGAGTCAGAGAGTGTTTTTGAAAGTGCGTAACACAAATTACGTATTAAAAGCATACATGAGAAAATGAAATTACAATGGAAAGGTAGGGCCTATAAAGACCATACGTGGAAATGTGCAATGACCTCAACTGTTGTACAGCTTTAAAAAGCTATGGTCGATCTCAAGAAACTTAATCAACCAGCCCATGATTGGTTAAGTAAGATACCACCGATCCATTGGTCAAGGTCACATTTTTCATGTAAGTGATCTATCTGTTTCACTTACTTTGTCATCGTAAATGCAGTATAAACAGTTACAATTAATACATGTTTATTACTTGTCATCTTTAGGAGAGCTACTTCGATGTGTTACTTAATAACATGTGTCAAGTGTTTCATGAGAAAATTAAAGAGGGTTAAGCAAACCTATTATTACTGACCTTAGAATACATCGTGGAATATTGTATGAAGAGGATAATGCATGTTCTTATGGTGATTGAGAAGAGTGATGGGCCATTAACACCAACCGCACAACACATGCTAGAGGCTATTAAGAAAGAGGTCATTAAGTATAATGTGTTATGGAATGGGGATCTAAGTTTCGAGTTAGTGGACCATGGGGTGACCAATGTGTAGTTAATGTTGTACACAAGACTTGTACTTGCGAAGGTGGAGATAACGAGTTTACCATGTAAACATGTTGTTGCTACCAATTGAATATGGCTTTAAATGGCCAACAAGTCGGAGTGTAGAAACATGGGCTCATCCTTGTTACTATCTTCTCACTGGGAGGCTACCTACAAACACCATGTCCAAATTTATAACTAGTAGTGTACATTGGGAAAAATCAACTATGCCAACAACAATTGTTCCACGAAAACCGAAACAAACCCCTTTGCCATAAAGGTAGAAAAGAGTTAGGATAGCACCAAATCAAGAGATTGTGAAGGATGGTAAGTTTGTCAAGGGCTTGGAAGAGTGTCGGTGTAGTATTTGTGGCATTCTTTGGACACAACAGGGTAACATGCCTAGGGTATGGTGGAGCTCAACATAGTGGAACCGCCAATAAGGTAAATGTCAAAAGGTGCCTACTAAAGTCAGCGGAAAAAGAAGACATCCTAAATGTAAAAAGGTAGCAGCAGATAAAGAAGTCAAGGTACGGTGTTGTTCTAGAAAGCCAAGTTAGTGCGGTTCAGAAGTGGTGTTCAATCTACAAATCAAGAGCCGAGAATCAAGATCCCATCATACATGATGCATCCTCGTCACAATCCCAAAGAACTTCAAGTCGAAGCATTTGCCGATCCCATCATGCATGAGCAATCCCACCGAGATTCATCAAGTGATGTTCAAGCCGTTTACGCTTCAACCCACTGCTACACGAAGAATGACTAGGAAGCGGTAGCACTGAAAGAATGATGGCCTCACCATAGGTCAAATCTGTTATGCTAATTATCTAGACAATGTTTCATCTAGTTTACTATTTATTTTCTATGGACAAGTTATGTAATCTAAAACATGTACGTGTGTGGGTGTGTAATCAGAGCGCCATGCTTTGAAAAGTATGCAATTTTATGCGGTGGAATTATATCCATTTGCATTAACTATGGAACCATGTCATTATTGTGTATTTTTGAAATTGACTAAGCTTGATGTGTGAATTGTTTGCGTCAAAAGTAACCAAAGCTAAAATAGAACATCATAAGAATGTTGACATTTAAAAGTCAACCCCTAAACACATTGCAAACCATCTGCATAGCCATGAGGCATAGAAAATCAGAAACAAACAAAAGCGAATACTTCATAACAAGGTTACTACAATTCAAGATACACAACATTAACCAACTAGCCTCATTACATAAAAGGTTAAAACGTTATCCCAATGCATAAACAATGAAGAACAACATCCAACTTAGCACCATGTAAATCTTCCACTTCCACACATCACCTTGAGCGACTACTAATCTTGCCTCAAGCTCATTTCTCCCTCAAAAGTCCTGGTATGATCATTCTTGAACGAGCACGATTTTAATCATACCATCTTATCCACCGACAAGAAGACCCTATTGTTGGTTATGACAAGTCATTAAACAACCACCATTGTTACAAACTTACACAAGAAATATTAAGACGCACTTACTTGAACAGACAACCAAAGAATCGGCGCCAGGTTGGCAGAGGTCCTTGATAAGTACGAATAATAGCTTGCTTACCACACCAACAACGTACCATCTTGAAACAATTATCTTTTTGAAGAGGACGGGTGTTGGAATCACTCCTAAACAGTATTTCAAGTATTTATATTTCATATGTAATAGGTAGCTTTGTTATGGCCTTTATGTTTGTTTAAGGTCAAGCTTATGTAGAAGGCCCATAAGCTTGATCCAAGCCCAATAAGGAATAGGGAAGGAGAGGAGTGTTGCCTAGCTCCTTGCCTATAAATACATTGTAATAACCTTCATTTGAAGGTTGGTTGTTCAAGTTTTCTCTTTCACTACACTCACGCATAACCGGTCGAGTATACTTGTGTGTGTGTGTTTGGTTTACTTGTTCAATCGCCTTATCTCCTTCTCTTATAAGCTTGTGTTGTAAAACTAGTGACCTAACGATGGTATCAATCGCCAAATAGTTGGGTGTACTCGTTTGTTTTGAAGTTTTGGTTTTGGGTCTTACGCGTAAAGATAACACAATCTTTGGTGCGCTTAAAACTAATTTTTACACTTTTGAATCCAAGATTCTTGTACTTTCAACGTTATTACGTGTTAAACTATTGGTTTTGGCAAAAGTTTGGAACTTTACGTGTTTTTCCTTGTTTTTAAGCTTGTTTTTGTACGCAAGTGTAATCCTACAGCGTCGCTTGTTTTAAGTGCTTTGGATCATCAAGTTTCACACTTTTGTGTTATTTTGGTGTTATTGAAGCTATTTCAACACACAAAAGCGGTTTAGAAACACATTTGGATAGAATCAAAGTTACGAGTAATCTTACGCGTAACAAAACCCTAAAATTACGCGTAAGACTTTCCTTGGTTTGATCTTCAATTTTCGGTTTATTCCGTGTTTTCTTACTTGGATAAGTGCGAAAATACGTCGACGTTGGATATCTTTTGCCGTGAAGTGTAAAGATCACTTGAGATAAAACCCTAATCTTATGCTTAAGCATAAAGCTTACGCCAGAAAATCTTACGCTTAAGATTCATCTTACGCGTGAGACTTAGTCCCACGCATAAGGTAATCCCACGCCTAACTTTCTCGCCTAACTTCATCGCTTTCGCGTAACTTTAGTCTTTTTCACCGCCACGTAAGCTAAATCCTCTGCAGAACTATTCTTGTTACGCGTAACTTTTGGTGTTTTTACGCATAAGTGCTACTTGGTTCTTGTCATTTCTACGCCTAAGGATACTTCATCAACAAAGGTTCACTCGACTACAAAGATCCATTCTTACTACACAAGTTTATAATCATGTCTCAACCACCATACTCTAACTATTTCCTCACACTTATAATCATCAACAACAACAACAATTAACTCCACAACATCAACAATGGAATCAACAACAAGCCATTTATCAACAACAATTTAATCAAGAACATACTCCACAACTTGGTGCAATTCCACAACCACAAATGGTTCAACCACAACCAAGCATTCAAGTTCAACCCTACACAACTGATTTCAATCAACATCCATCACGGACCACTATGAAGGAACCCACTTGGTTTGCTAAGATGTGTGAAGCTTTTAGCGACCAACAATCAATTCATGAAGTGGATCACTTGATAGACCTCCAATGCTCACTCCAGAAACTACGATCAATGGGTGATAAGGTTCTTTAGGTTCGTGATCTAAAGAAGCCACATGGAAAGTTCTTAAAGAAGGTTATCTTGGAAGGTCCATTTGAGATGCCTACCGTCATTGTACCAAGATCCAACCATTGCTCCACCAAGAGATGAACAAACCAACATTGCTATTGCAGGACTTAAATCCTCTGAACTTCTACACCATGAAGTCGATGAACTTGCAATGGAATACATCCTCTTAGGATTACCAAACCCAATTCTTCGTAGTGTTGATGCTCAAAAGCGCACAAAAATGTGGGATCACATTCGTCTTCTTATGGAAGGATCGTACTCAATCGGGAGGATTTGGAATCCAAAATTTACTTGGCTTATGAACACTTCATGATTGAACCGGAGAGACACTTGAGTCATATCATCACCGATTTTCGACATCATCAATGATTTGGATAAACACAACATCATCATGCCAAGAATTGCGGTGAATACTAAGTTCGAGTAGTCTTGGTCCGAATGGGAGAAGTATGTCATTTTCTCCGTCAAGCGAAGAATATGCATCATTCTACTTATGGATTGTTGTACGATTACTTGAAGCCTCATGAGAAGGAAGTTGATCGGGAAAGGATTCTCCGTGCTCAAATTGCTAAACAATCACAACCGGACAATCAACAACTTGCCTTGTATGCTCAATGAATTATCCTCTCAACCAAAGAACTCAACCAAGCGCTTCCAACACACCTTCACAAAGAACAACCTCAACCTCAACAAAATCAATTGGTTCCATACGGCAACAATGCTCAAGCATATGTCGTTGAAACTACCGAGGAAATCGATCCATTGAAGCATTGCAACAAGGATTTGTGATGATTGCTAATGCTTTTGGCCGTTACACCAACAAATCCAACAATCGTATTCGTTCCTCATCTAACACACGGACTCAAGCTGTTGTGAACAATGGTCGTGTTGAAGTTCAAAATCGTGATTATGGTCGTCGGATGAGCGGTGGTCAAGGGTTTAATCTTGTGGGTAGGAATAACAACAAAGCTCAAGTGGTGGAAGCGGGAAATGCTCAAAATCGGTTAAATGGTCTTAGATGCTACAACCGCAATGATAAGGACACTGGCTAATGCATGCCCAAAGCCAAGGACTAGGGGCGTGCTTATTTCAAAGAGGCCTTACTTTTGGCTCTTAAGGATGAAGTGGTGGATCTCTCACAACCAAAGAACGAGCTTTATGGCGGATGCGGACTCGAGATGATGATATGGAGGATTTGCGGCGAATGCATTTGTTATGTTGATGGCTAATATGCATGAGTGCACATGAGTGATACTGAGCCCATGTATGACATCGATGGCTTGTCTCAGTGCCGAACAAACCATCATCATATCGAACTAATATCTCCGCCAATATCCGAATCCGCACGACGGATCGACGGTTCAAATGAGTCTTCTACATCTTCTTCGATGATTATCAAGTTAACCACAGTAGTTACATTTGACGATCAAGATGACCTTATGGTCCCCTTGATAATCAAATTGACTCGTGGTTGTACTTGAGGATCTAACGAATGATCATGTTGAGACTCACGTTGAACAAAATGATCTGTTGCCTCATCCGGATTTTGCTCGGTTAATTCAAGACCATAAAATCAAAATGGAGGAATGTTATGCATTAAATCAATCCTTAAAAAGTAAAATGCCTCTGTTAACCAAGGATTTTGAATGTTTACAAATGCAACTCAACTTTTTCAAAACTCAAGAAAACCGTGTGAAAAGGTTTTGAAGCCGCTTTTGCAAAATCTCATCAAAACGAAAAATATTTAGAGACAGATCGAGATCTAGCCGCCTCGAAGAATGCTTTGTTGTCCGAATTAGAACAATGAAACATGAACATAAAAAGCAAATTAACGCCTCACCTTGGAAAATCAAAATGCTAAGGTGAGTTGTTAAATTGTCAAAACAGTTCTCCGCATACAAAAAGCATTCAACGAATCGGGTAGATGACCTTCTTGCGAAATTCTCGGTTTGCAAAACAAAATCAAAGAGTTTAAAGCTGTTGTTTACAAACATGGTGAATCGAATGACTATTGAAAAGTTTACCTTAAAACCTAATCCAAATGGATATGGAAAAATCTAGGCGATTACAAACCAAAGCTTTCACTAAAAACATTCAAACCAACTCACAAGTTTCCAAAGGAATACAAAATTGATAATCTTGTCATGAGTGTTGTTGAATACCATCGTCAAGAGGAATTAGATGTAGAAGGCGAGAGTCGATCAAAATTAAAAACGTTGTTTACAACAAACCTTTAATTATAAAAAGCGCGGTCACTTCGTCACACCAACGGATTCTTCTAACACACCAAGGGTTATCATCAAAACTCCCGAGTCTTCTATTGTTACTCCCAAAGCAGTCTTTGCACAAACTTACGGTCCTTTACCTTCCATTAGCGAAGTAAACTCACAACCCGAAAATCGAAAAATTCTTCGATATTTTGACATTTTCATGGTGACCTCAAAATTTTACAACATGAGATAGAATATCGATCCGAAATCAAAGTTGAACATTTTCAATCGCCTCTCGCGAGAACAAAGAGACATTTTCGGAAAAATCTTTTACCTAATGTTAAAAACTTGAAAAGTTGTGCAATTGCTCGAAAAGGACTTTCATAAGGAACTTGGGGTAATGAAAACGTTTCGAAAAGCGAAACATCTATTACTAACACAAAGCGGAAAAAGCGTTGAGAAAAGATGTTGATCGACTCTTGGAAGATGTTATCATCTTGATATCCATAATGTTGTGCTCTTCTATTCGTTGCCATATGCATCGATCATATCTCTGCGATATTGTTGAAACTGTTATTCTTGTTGAAAACACCGATAATGTGCTTCAGATCGAGTCTTTAAAAGTCGAAAATAAACGATTACACGAAATTAACAATGCAAAACGTCGTCTTCGGTGGTGTGAAAAGATATTCACAACCATCAACTTAGTTTTCAAAAGAAAATCGCTCAATTGAGTGCAAAATCTTCGATCCTAAAATTGATCAACTGGATGATCAAAACGTGTCTTTGAAAAGTCAAATCTCAAAATATGAACAAGAACTTTTAAAAGTTAAGCAGAATATGGTGTCATATTTGATTTACTCAAAAGACTCGAGATGATGCATCTAATGAACTTGATCACTATCTTGCTCACACTAGAAGTCATGAATTTTCTTTGGTAATATTCGTTACGAAAATCAAGATCGATTCACACCATCTCTAAGTTACGGAAATGTTAGGAAAGTATGAACAACTCCCGCCCTCGTGATTAAGAGATTAGCACCAGTCACACTTAGTAATCGTGAACCTAGAATTCCCTTTGCCAAATCACAAGTTGCTAATGTGTTTCCTCTCTTGAAACAGAATAGTTGCATCTTTTCCAAACGTCCGCACTTCACACCTAGAGCACTCAAGCGAAGAATAGGAAGTTGCGACCTAAGAAAAGATCAATAAGGAATGCTAAAGTAGAAGAACACCCTAGGACTCGAATAAAACTCATATTACTTCCACTATAGATGTTGCGTCGGCAAATGTAATAGAAATAGTGATGTAACGAATGCTAAACCGTTAAGTACCTTTGATATTCGGTCTAATGCACCTTGTGATATTTGTCAAAGAGTATGAATTCGATTGTCATGACAAATGTGTTGCTAAAGCTATAATCTCTAGATTACGGAATCCTAAGAATCGGAATACCTCTAGGCCAACTAATCATTCTAAGTCGTGCTTGGTAAACCACCATCTTTAGATTCTAAGGCAACCATTGCTATCACAGTAGCTCGCTTCACCTCCTAAGAATGTAGTACCACCTAGTGCTTTCACTAAGACTAAAGCAAAGAGTAGTTATAGATGGCGAAATGGATATATAACACACTAGGATTTAAATGGATGCCTAAAATTATAAATGTGTGTATGTCTAACATATCGCTTGGAACCCTCTCACATTTCGGGTTCCACATCTACTTCTATTCCATCCGTGTCAAATGCGTGTGTCTCTGCGGTGATCTGAGATCATTCTGGATTGTTGATAGCGGATGTTCCCGACACATGATGAGCAACCTTAAGCATTATCAAACTTTATTGCAAAGTTCATTGCTTTGTCGATTCGGAATGATCACTTGCGACCATCATGGGCTACGGAGATTATGTTAATGGGAACATCGAAATCAGCGGGGTTTACTATGTGGAAGGCCTCGGTCACAATCTGTTTTCGATGGGTCAATTTTGTGATGGAGATTTGGAAGTTGCTTTCAGGGAGAAAACTTGTTTCATTCGTGATCTACAAGGAAACGACCTTATGTCTGGCTCGCGTAATTCTAGTCTCTACACTATATCTATGAAAGACATGGTTGCTTCATCTCCCATCTGCTTACTTTCTAAGGCAACATCAACAAAATCTTGGCTATGGCACCGTCGTCTCTCACATCTAAACTTTCAAACCATCACCAACCTTGCTCGACACAAACTAGTTGAAGGACTCCCACGATTCCGGTATTCAAAAGATCACCTTTGCTCAGCCTGTGAACAAGGGAAAAGCACTCGTGCTCATTTTCCTTCAAAGGTGGAACACGACTCTCGACATGTGCTTCATCTTCTTCACATGGATTTGTGTGGCCCCATGCGCGTGCAAGCGATAAATGGCAAACGCTACATCTTAGTAATCGTTGATGACTACTCTCGATGGACTTGGGTCTACTTTCTTCGTAGCAAAGACCAAGATCCACAAATGATCATCACCTTTCTCACAAAATACTGAGTTCGACTCCGCAACACCGTCGGGATTATTCGGACGGACAAAGGAACCGAATTTGTTAACAAAACCCTTCGTGAATTTTATGAGAAAGTGGGAATTCATCATCAAACATCTATTGCACGGACACACGAACAAAGCGGAGTTGTTGAAAGAGCGAAACCGAGCGTTAGTGGAAGCGCAAGAACAATGTTAATCAATGCTAAACTTCCAGATTACTTATGGGCGTGTCGTATCTCGCATGCTATACTCAAAACCGTTCTATAATCACAAAGCCACAACAAAACACCTTTTGAGCTTGTCCACAACTACAAAGCCGAACCTCAAACACTTTCATGTATTTGGATCCCTTTGCTATCCGAATAATGATCGTGATGATTTTGGAAAGCTCAAAGCAAAAGGCGATATTGGAGTCTTTATTGGATCTTGTGACAATTCTAAAGGTTTCCGAATGGAATCGTCGAACTAAGGAGGTTATGGAAGCGATTCATGCTCATTTCGATGAACTCACGGAAATGGCTTCGAGTATATGACTTAGAACCCGGACACAACCGTTTAAACTTCCTCAACCCCATCATCGGTGAAGAAAGCCCTCACTAACTCGTCAACAAATGGAAAGGTTATTTGCTCCTACGTTCGTGACGATATTGATGAGCGTGCTCTGGTGTATCCATTGTTTCTCATTGCACAACCCGACAATATTCCTATACGATACACTGCTACAACAACTCTTGTTGAAGATGCACCTACACCAATTGACTCCAACACAACGATTGAACACACCGCTTCCAACAATGATGAACCGGTGATGATATTCGAATGAAGTACCCCACCGCAGATTTTGATCCAAATCGTTCTTCAACCCGTTTGCCAATGAGGCTGCTGCACGGATGTCGCGGAATCTTCAACAAACCATTTGAATCCTCGAATCGCACAATGTATACCAACATCAACCTCTACACATAGATGGACAAAGACCATCCTCGGCTAACATTATTGGCAACCCGAATCAACCAATCGTTACGAGACAACGTCTTCACTCGGATGGTGAACACGCATTTATGCACTCACCATCGCTAATCGAACCTAAAACATTAAGGATGCAATGACAAAAGACAAGCGGATTGAATCCATGCGGGAAGAACTCAACCAATTCAAGCGTCTTGAAGTATGGGGCTGGTTGAAAGACCAACGGGGTCACGTCATTGGTCTAAAATGGATTTGGAAAAACAAATTGGATCTTTGAAGGAATGTCATCCGAAACAAGTCACGGCTAGTTGCTAAGGGTTATCGTCGGGAAGAAGGATAGACTTTGAAGAATCTTTTGCTCCGGTTGCTCGTCTTGAGGTCGTTCGGATATTTCGCGTTCGCGGCTCATATGAACATGACGGTCTATCGGATGGATGTCAAAGCGGCGTTTCTAAATGGACAACTTAAAGAAACGGTCTATGTCGACCAACCGGATGGATTCGTTGATCCCGAGTTCCCGAACCATGTCTACAAACCGAACAAAGCTCTTTATGGTCTCAAACAAGCCCTCGGGCATGGTACGATAAGCTATCATCTTTCCTCATTGCCAATAATTTCACCAAAGGCTCGGTTGACCCAACTCTTTTATACAATATCACGGGCACACATCTTAATTGTTCAAATTTACGTGGATGACATCATTTTGGGTCAACACATAAAAATTTTCAATCGCTTTTGCAAAACTCATGAAGAAAAATTTTGAAATGTCCATGATGGGTGAACTTACGTTCTTTCTAGGATGCAAGTTCATCAATCACCCCGTGGTATTTTCTTGAGTCGATCCAAATATGCCCTTGAATTGTTAAACAAATTTGGAATGAATACCGTGATACCTATGCCACACCAATGGCTCATACCAAGAAATTAGATCTTTGATTTACATGGGAAATTGGTTGACCCTACCAAATATCAAGTATTATTGGGTCTCTCATGTATCTAACAACCAGCGACGACATTGTCTTTGCCGTTTATCTATGCTCCCGTTATCGATCGCGACCAAGCTGAAACCCACCTCTCGAGGCTAAAAGAATCCTCCGATACATCAAGGGAACCATTAATTTGGGGATCCGGTATCCGAAGGATTCGGTTTTGAACTAATAGCTTTTAGGACCGATCACGCAGGATGCCTAGACTCAAGGAAAAGTACTTGAGAGCACTACAATTTCTCGGTGATAAAGCGGTGTCTTGGCAATCAGAAGCGGATTGTACATCATTGTCATCAATCAAGAGAATATGTAGCCATGTCCGCGTGTTGTGCTCAAGTCATTTGGATGAGAACACAACTCAAAGACTATGGTTATGTATTTGATGAATCCGATGTCTTTGCGACAATCGGTGCCATTGCAATCTCGTGCAACTCGATTCGACTTTTCGAAATCAAAGCACATCGATCACGCTATCATTTCATCAAGGATCATGTGGAGCAGTGCCGTTGAATTATACTTTGTGGTCTTGAATACCAATTGGCGGATCCGCTCACCAAAGCCTTGCCTCCCGCTAGGTTTAATGAGTTGGTCCACCGAATTGGTATGAGGTGTTTGACTCAAGAGGAATTGGATGACCTCTTAAAGCAGTCTTAAAACACCGTCAAACACCAAAACATCTTTTGTAAATAAATTTTTCAAAAACAAAATACAAAATATAAAATCGGATAAAACAACAAAAATATTCTCCCAATCTACATTTCTTTCAACATGGCAAGTACATTTCTTCCGTCAACACTTTTATCTTTCAAAATTCGGTATTTTCCGATCAAGTGTTGGGGAGAAAATAATCCATTAAGCGCTTCAAAACATACGTGTACTTGCATGTTATCACATCTCGGTTGATTCTTTTACAAATGGTGGTAAATTTATGGTTCATTGACACTCCTCGGACTTTAATTAATAACCTTTCATTATTTTCTCAAGTCAAGGGGGAGTGTCGTCTAAAATCTTCATTTGGTAACCAAAATTAGAAGTTAAAAGGCTTTGGATGAAAATGGAAAAGGTGGAGGGACCAAAACTGTCAAAACTTAAAGTTATTTTAAATAAAACTCCTCCACCTAACTTTCACTTCACATTTATTACAAAACACCTATTATCATCCTCGCATAATATTCACTCAAGAAATCGTGTTTCAGATCATCATTTTGTAAGTGTTTCTGTGTTTGGATCATGTTTTTGAACAATGGTTTTGAATCTCAAGTAAATCCTACGGCTAAAACATGTTCTACGCGTAATTTTGTGTTCTACGCTTATGCGTATGAACACACAATCAATACGTGTGTATTTGGGGTGAAATGATTGTGTCTAAACGATCCTAATACATCAATGATACTTTATTAACCTTCAAAATCCACCCAGATTCACTAATTGAAGATTTTTTGAAATTAGGGTTTAAAAGTCGATTTGGGTATTTTCAAATATGAAGTGTTTTGGTTAAAAAGATAGTTGGGTTATGCTTTTGCATTGTTGAATTGATGATTTCCATAGTCTATAGCCACCCAGAAACACGAATTGGACATCAATTCGAAACTAGGGTTTAAAGTTCATAAACTTTGGGTGTTTTTGATTCACTGCATAATAAGTGTTAAAACTTGGTCTATATGCTCTCACAACGTCTATGATATACCAGAAAAAGTTTGGTGCTTAATCTATGGCTAGAATCCATACGCGTAGATCTAGGGTTTAGTCTACGCGTATGCAATTCTACGCTTAACTGTGTAACATATGTTATTGCCATGATCTATTGATAAAATGTATGTATGAGTTAATGTTGATGATTTGATGGATTTATTTCAGGCCTTTGCTACACGTAACATTCAGAATCAAGGTGGATACTAATCTACGCATAAGGATCACCTTACGCGTAGCTTGTTATGCGTAAGACTTGTCTTACGCGTAGCTTCTACGCTTAAGGTTCTACAATGGACTACGCGTATCCTGTGAAGGATATGCGTAAACAGTGAACCCTACGCTTAAGGTCAACTCTTACGAGTAGCCTTACGCGTAAGGTAAATATATGCCTACGCATAAGCTCTACGCATAAGGACTCCTTTTCCTACGCGTAATATTTCTTACGCGTAAGATAGGATTCTACGCGTAAGTCTACGCCTAATCATATATAATACACGCTCACGCATAACTTTGCCAAAACTACGCTTAACCCTGGATTGACCTTCATGATGAATTGTTACTTGTACAAACTTGTAAATAAACTAATCATATCATCACGAATCCAAAAATGTCACTAATAAATTTAAATCGTTTAATATGTTGTGAACAATAAGTGATAAAATAAACTTTAAAACTTAAAGTTAACTAACTCACGAAACATTTCACGACATCATTGAATTATTGAACATACAAGTGACTTAGGACTCGTAACAATCATTGACATCATACATTCAATAACTAGACAATAAGACCTTCGTTGACTAACATTATGTCTTTCGATATGTTGGTTCTTTTGGCTAATGTTGTTTCGAGATCACGACATGGTCGCTCAACCAAACATGGATGCACCAAATGTTCTCTCCATTGCGACATCTACCCTAATGGCTACCCAATGAAGATTGGAAAGAATAATCTCGAGTTGACTTGACTCTCACTTGCTCACGAATCTTCATGTCTCATTGCTATCGATATTTCGAGGACTCATCCATATCGAACATGCTTACTCACTCTGCAACCATTCACGAGATCTACATCCAACAGTTCTCGGAATACTATGGAAAGGGTCAAAGGAAGGATCACATGACGGTGACTCTAAACCACAAACAAGTCACCATTACACTGCAGACTTAAGGGTGCTCTCCTTATTCTGAAGTCAATCCAACCAAACTTTATGCCACACTGTGAAGAGTTAACTCTCCATTCTTAATCAATATCGGTTATGATGAGGCTACGGGGTAATCACCAAGCACTCTCACGTGGAGCTTAAGAGTATTCCTCAACCATGGAGAACACTCTACATGATCATCACCAAGTCATTTACGGTCGTGATAGCGGCTATGAGCACCTAAGCTCATAGAACCGCAAATATTTTGGGCATTCGTCAACATGAAACACATCGCTATTGAAGCTCGATTTGGGATGACATGATGTCATTTCTCAACAAACTTGGCTCAAAGATTCCCTACATCGGATATACTAAGCTGTTGATACTGAGAGAGCACTTGGACTTCATCCCGATATTCCCAAGAGGCTCAATGACCCCGACAATCACGACATGTTGACGGAACCTATTCTCTGTCGGAATCAAGGAAGCGTCCACAAAGAAACAAGGTCTTTGTATTGCAGATTTCCTTCTCGATGAAGATGTCGAAGCTCGAAACGCATAAGAGATATCCGAAGCGGTCAGACAAGGCAAAGTTGGTCATCTTGACGAAAAATCTTACGGAACACCCGTCGGAGAACCGAGAAGAGGAAGTGCGAGGAAGCACAACAAGTTCTCATGAGTCAAAGGAAGGTTCCTAAAAGGAAAGCTCCTTCTATAAGGATTGTTCCGTAAAGGAAGCCGAACCTATTCCCACACTTGAACCTCAAAGACAACTTAGGGATGAGAGCTCGAAGATACCGAGATGGATGAAGAGGTTCATTACTCGCCATCGCAACCGATACACTGCCTCGGTGACAAAACCTCCAAGTCCTCCATTTGTCCAAGAAAAGGAAGACTCAAGCTATTGTACCTTATGATGAGAGCTCGAAGAAGAAGAAGAAGAGCAATTGGATAAATCATACAAGAAAAAGTTTCTAACGTCAGACATATTCAAAAGGCACTGAATTTGCTAAAGATCAAATGGGTGGCCCGGAGGATCAAGTGGTCTTGCTCCTCTCCGGATCCCGATGCGGTTAATCACCCGATAAGGGATCTGGTGCCACCACTCTTCCGCAACAACAACCGCTGTTGAAGACACTATTGAGTATGATTTTGAGAAGCAGCGAGGCGAGAAAGAAAAGTCTAAGGATGACGAGGATGATTATACAAAGTTTCTTCTAGACGGTCAACTCACTCAAAGGAGAAAACTTGAAACTCCTAAGGACATGAAGTCTCCTCATGTCTCCTCATCATCGACTCTTCATCACATTCATCACCACCACCATCAACTAAGTCAACGGATCATCATCCAATCCAGTAAAGAAACCACCAAAGTCTTGGATTTCTCAAACACATGCAAGAATTGTGAAATTGTCAAACAAGTTAGAAAGAAGGACATGCTTCAAAGAAAACTTAATTGGTATCTTGAACAAATGCGAAGACTTACATGATGAGAATGATGAGATGCGGAAAGATAGGAAAGCCATTCAGAGTTCATGAGAAGTCATCGTCGGGGAACTAAATGAAATGATTGAAGGCTACACTCAAAAGTACCTTGAGGATATCGTTCCAAAAGTCCAAAAGGCTGGAAAAGTCGCAAGAGAACAAACCCACAAGTTTCTTCTCGACCTTTGTCCCTAGTGTGACTAGAGAAATATTTTCCGGACAACTCACCCCTAACATCGTCGAATTGGTTAAACATACAATGGCCAAAGAAGTCGATCTCTCGAAATGAGTTAATCGCTAAACTAGTGATGCAAATGTCAAAGCGATGGGAACGTTTACTCGATGAAGCTAAATTTTGAAGGTCTACTTGCTTTTCAACTCGGTTCATCATGCAAGGAGTCACCGATCAACCCAAACGACCAAGAGATGACGATGATAAGGATAAGGACTCGCACCTAAACGTCGAAGCGATCGGTCAATCTACATCTATGCCACCTCCTCCACATCGGACTTCTTCTCAACATAAGTCTCCATCACCTCGGTCTTCCACTGATAAACCTCGGGACGATTCCGAGTTACCACCCTTGACTCAGAAAACTGGTGATCACTTTGAGTATACGGGTGGTGACGATGAAGAGGTCCTTGAGCCCCAACAACAACCCTCCTCTCCCAAACAAGTGAAGAAACCCGTATCATCATCTAGGCCTTCTAAAAGCAAGAAAAAGACGACTCAGCCAGATGTCGTATCATGGCTAGATGACGATACAACTGCAGAATTTGAATGGTTCTCCACACTTGTTAATAACACTCCCTACCCTGAAGAAGGTCAAGAATTGGTGAGCGGTAGTACCTTTGGAGCATGCAAAATCTTGCAAGAACGATTCCGTGTGAAGAAGATGGCGAAATCCGAGTTGAAGCGCATCAAGAATGACGCATTCCTACATTGAAAAATAGCTCGGAAAGTGCAATCGAGGTTGAATATCACCTTGAAAACATTGCTCGAGCCATGTCTAACAACATGGATTGGCTCAACCCGAAGCAAACATCGACTTCACTAAACGGAACAACCCTCCATACTACATCGATTGGACCAAACCTCTACCAACAATCGGCCAACGGATGAACCAAGGATTCCTTGGATATTTTTTCAACACGGACACGGAATTTCTTCTCCATGGTGGCGATGGTTCACGAAAATCGCTACATCTTTGACTCTTCCATTCCAAAATTGGTTACTCAAACGCATAGCTATCGAGGCGTGCAACTCACTTGTTTTCGACAGCGTGCAAGCATATGACCAAGATGCATTGTATGGGATTCATCATTGGCACGAGCAGAAGAATCTACTCTGTGTGCACGGTTCGAAGTCTCAACATGAAGTGTATTGCTCAAAGGACATCGTAGCCATCAAACACATTGATCTCAAGTCTAAATGGGACTACACATTCTTGAAGAATATCATAGTCAAACGACAAGATGAACAAGACTATGAATTCTCGGAGGTGACTTTGAGAACTTGTCACTCAACGACATCGAAGACATGTACCTTGCCAAAGTACTGGTCGTATGAGACAATTCTCATCGAAATTCAACGTGAATTCATCAAGTCGGTTCTCATCTTCATTAGGCGATTGTGATCAAAGAACGTGTCGAAGATATCCGGATGGTCATTGAATCATATCGAAACGTGTAAACTTCACTCCACCACGGCTTGATCTTCCCGACATCAACCGGCTCAAACAACTTACGCTCATCAAGCAAACCTTTCGGCATTGTTTACGCGGTGAACTTCGCGAACGCTTAATGGCGTGTAGTGAGCTCCATAAATTCGGGATCATACCTTGAAGATGGTTAGGGATGGATTGGCATACAGATTGAAGGATATACGCTTGAAGGTTGGGAATCCTAGCTGGAACTCTCGGGATAGAAGGAATGTGAGAAGGATCATCACCATGATTGATGAGCGGTTGTTCGAAGGGATCGATTCGACGCACGGAGAGCTATGTTGGTGGTAGACCAGGATAAACATCACCGCTTTCAAGCGCCAATGCGCTCACGGGAACATCATCGCACTTCCGGTGCCCTTGAATTGTTTCCTTCATATGATTTTGGATGCATGATTATATATGTGAATGGCTTGTGCACAAATAACGATGTACAACCCGTGTCTGTCAAGAAAGGACCACGTGGTGCGCCTCGGTGCCACAATCCTTATAAAAGGGCGAAAGCTTCTTATTTTTGAGTAAAACCTATCAAACCTTTCACTTTTCAAGGTTTTGCTAAAAAGACAAGTACTTCCCATATGATTTCAAAACCTCAACCGTTTATATCACTAGTTGAGGGAGTATTTGATGAAAACTTTGTTCACAAATTGTTCACGATGGTCACTCTTCCCAACACTCAAAATGGTCATATTTATTCTCAAAATGTTTCAAAAATAACATCTTATATGCCATTTTTGAGGGGGAGAAAATTATGTGATAAGAAATATGTTGTACAAAATGCAAATGAATCTGTGTACCTCAGACTTAACCAACGAATTGACGGTACAAAACTGTCTATAACTCGAAAAGACTTGTCCTGGACGGGTAATAATTTCAAGCTAGTTCGCTAGTGATGTAAACGTGTCTCGCAAAGGACTCGTCTTAGTAGAAGGTACCATTCGAGAAGCTCTTGATAGACATGAACTCTGACGGGTATGACAACCTTCGAGGCTTGTCTACACCTTCAAGGTAGTTATTAGAGCTAGTTGTCACCTAAAAGGCGACAATGTAACTCTTTAACTATTCAACGTAACCGTGTCTCGCGGAGATTGTCTATCTTTAGTGGATCAATTCATAAAGTGCGCTCTTTCCTCATTTGTGCGTTTAACCATCAAAACTATTAAGCACATGTGTGGGGAGTATTTATGCAAAACTTATCTCTCACGTGGTTCAAACATGTCTTTCATTTACAAACTCTTTGAGAGATATTTTAACTTACGATGGTTATAATGGCAAACATAGGTTAGTCATGGAGTTATAAGGTGACTAAGGTTAGGAATAACCGTCCTATGATCCGCTTGAGCCGGAGGGATCTACCCAAGGACACTACCATTAGTTAGTGTTGAAGTCCTTAGGAATGATTGTAAAAGGAGAAATGAGAATCGGAGAAAGAAGGAGTTGAAGAATCAAAAGAAATGTAAAGAAAAGGGTGAAAAGAAATAGCCCTCCAGTTATTCAACTTAGGGCGGACACGGGTTCAATTCATATACTCTTGGTTGTCACTTAGTGACACCGGTATTGAAGATTAAAAGTCGTCATGGACCCGATGGCGCATGCACTAAACCTTCTTAGCCACTCAAGTTTCTCTCAGCGAAGCTTGTTTCATTCTCACGGGAACCCTACATAAACTATTGGCTTTCTCTTAGAGATCGTTGGTATTGAAAGGAGACCCTCTCCTAGTCTCCGCTCGGGAAAACCAAACGCACTGTTGAGTCTAGAGCCACGAGATTCATCAAAAGATCTCTTAGGAACACTTGACATTTAATCACTTGTTGATCAACAATAAGGTCTTGATGATTCGATGGTTCATATCGAGTCCTTCACGGATCTTAGCAATCTGTCGAGAACATTTATGAGAGGTTCACATCGTGATCCTCGGTGATTGAATGGAAACTCTGCGGTCAACATCAAATGACCACGGCGGTCGCTTCGGTAACTCCCGTGGATTACGCGGTGTGTCTCAAACGGTCTGATCGTGAGGTGATGCTTGATGTACCTCGGCGACTCATCTGAGCTAATAGATGTGCCGGTACATCGCGTTATCTCACATGGGACTCGGTTCGAGAACGGCCTTTGTAAAATTAGAGTTGTGTTTTCACTATCTTTGTTAACACTCAAGTTCAAACTTGTAAGTCTTAGGAACCGCTTATTTCTAACCGTTTGCAATGTTTTCTTCTTATGGAAGCTACGGAGCGGAATGATCGTCTTGATTCTTCTCATGCTCACGCCAACATCATCACTAATGGAAGTTCTATTCAAAAGCAACACAACCGTCGAATGATTCTTCGTCTAACCAAAGAGTCTACAAAGTTAAAGACTTAAAGAACTTCATCAGTATTGATTTCCAACGTCAAAAAGCGTGTGAGCATGTTGAAGAATGACGTGGAGACATTGGAGCAATGAAGCATACACGAAAGCGGGCATCGATGCGACAACAACATACTATCACTTTCACCACAAAGAACAAATGATCAAAGAACAAAGTTAAAGATGACGTGAAGCTTAACCGTTTAAAGATAACTATCTCTACACCGGGAGATTGTTTGAATCAAGGCAATTCCTCTCACAAGAAAGAAGAATGCGGAAGGCGTCACGACTACTATTACATCAACGCCTTCACCGTTTACATTCATATATACTTGAGGGAGATTGTTGGAATCACTCCTAAACAGTATTTCAGTATTTATATTTCATATGTAATAGGTAGCTTTGTTATGGCCTTTATGTTTGTTTAAGGTCGCTTATGTAGAAGCCCATAAGCAGATCCAAGCCAAATAAGGAATAGGGAAGGAGAGGAGTGTTGCCTAGCTCCTCGCCTATAAATACATATAATAACCTTCATTTGAAGGTTGGTTGTTCAAGTTTTTCTCTTTCACTACACTCTACGCATAACCGGTCGAGTATACTTGTGTGTGTGTGTTTGGTTTACTTGTTCAATCGCCTTATCTCCTTCTCTTATAAGCTTGTGTTGTAAAACTAGTGACCTAACAACGGGTTTTGAAGGATAGTTTAGGGATGGGTCATAAATGTAGATCAAACCTTGTTACACACATATACTAGCTACATTCACCGTAGAACGGTTTTATTTAAGACGCTTCAAGATAAAGGCGGTTTGCCTCAACAAAATAACGTTGACAACGGCGGGATTGGTCGAGGACCAATCTGGCATTTAATCAATCTTGTTTGGATCCGTGGCGATGATTATGCCCGATTCGTCCCATCGCGATCCTCCACTACAAGTTTAGGGACCAACGGTGTATTTTAGTCAAAATATTATAAGTCAAAAGTATTAAAAGATTATACGAAACTACAGAATAAAACAATAAAATATGCTAATAAGACAACCTTATATAAAAAAAGGAAGTTAAGTAGGAAAACCAAAGACGTGACTAGAGAAAACATTAAAAACGCCTTTTTGACCCAGCCAAACAACCCAACCATCTTCCTTCTTCTTCATCAATTTTTTCACCCAAATTCTGTAAATCACAATAATTAAAAAATGTGGTTATTCTACCTGATATCATTACCATTAACAATGGGGATGGTAATAATAACATTAAGATACTTTGCAGGACCAGATATCCCTCGTTACGTTTTATTCACCGTCGGTTACACCTGGTTTTGTTCCTTGTCTTTCATCATTCTTGTTCCTGCTGATATCTGGGCCGTACGTTGATCTCTTATTCCCCTTTTATAATTGTTTTCTAATTCAGTTGGTTAAATGATCTGTGCTGATTTTATAATGCACTTTGTTGAAATTTGGTTAAATTGGAGCCCTAGTTTGTTGATTTGTTCGAAACTGGACTGTGTTAAGTTTAGGCGATAAATTAATCTTGTTACGATTCGCTGATTTTAAGTTGGAATTATATTAGTTTGGTGCAAAATCAAGCGTGTTACAGTTCGCTGATGACGTAAAATGAATGTGTTTCTGTTCGTTTAAATTTAAAAGATATTGGTGCTGTTTGGGTTTTTGTTTGCTTGTTGCTCACAGCATGTTGTAGTTTATATGCTCCTAGTTTATGGTACAAGTCTAGTTGTCGGGCCAATCTATTCACATCAGTGGTTATAGTATAATGATGTTGGAGGCGCGTACATATTTTATGCAATCTGTGGGTGTTGAATTTTAGCTTACGCCATCGCTTTAATGCTTAGTTAGCATGATACTTAACAATCACCAAATATTACATAGTGCAGGCTTAGTTGTAAACTTGTAATGGTATTACCTTTCCTTCCATGTGAATCCAACTCGAGAACCTAAAAATTTCAGCTTTCCTCCCTATTCCCTCTATCCTGACAATAGTAATAAAGTCATAATATTTCCTTTCCCTTCTTTCTCTTCACATTATTTTCACTCTTCTTTTCATTTAAAAGATCGAAAACACAATGTTAATGATTCTGGTACTCTGGTTTCTAAATAACTAGTCTGACATTGCTGTAATTTGAAGTATGGCGGTATAATCAGGAGCAGGCTCAATGTTCTGCGCCTGAAGCCGATGCCATATTTCCAATAAGTAGGAGATGTTATGATCTGTTTTCTTTTGAACAGCAACCAACTATCTCACACTATATACACCACAAATCTGTCTCACATGTCCTAAGTAGGACTTGAACCCACAACCATTTGGTTGATGAGCTTCTCACACAACATTGGGTACTATTGGGATACACCCTTTAGTTAAGATTTGTTTTACTTTCTAGTTTTGGGTGTTGTCATGCTGGTTGATATGAAATGCTCTATATTAAATGTACATTTGCTTCCGAAGTATAAATCAATATGATGACATGGATATTTCATCTTTGAGAAGGCCCTTTCCTACATTTACAATACTTGTTTTCTAAGTTGTCTATACTTTTCTTCTTTTGTGCAGGCTATGAGTGATCAGAACAAAGGAGGTCTTTCTTTCTTCTGGAGCTGGTCTTATTGGAGTACTTTTTTACTCACATGGTATGATTTTAAGTCTGTGGTTGTTATCCTGGTACCATTTATTTGAGACTTGTCTGCAACATTCTTATAAAGTTTCTGAGTGGTTATTCATTCATTGCGCTATTACATGTGGACTTAGGAATGGGTTTTATTCTTATACATTTATTGAACAATTTCTCTAAACAGGGCCGTGGTGCCTATCCTTCAGGGTTATGAAGATGCCGGGGATTTCACAGTTACCGAAAGATTGAAGACCAGTTTACATGTGAATTTGCTGTTCTACGTGATCGTTGGCTCTGTTGCACTCTTTGGCCTTATATTTCTTATATTATTGCACAATAACTGGTTTGTTTCTTGATACCCTTACTTGTTTGATGGCATATGTATAGATGATGTATATTATTGCACAATTTACTTTAGTAGTTCCTATAATTGTCTAAAACTATTCTTTTCTTATCATACTCCTCAATTGGTTGACAGGAGCGGTGGTATAATGGGGTTTGCCATGGCTTCTTCAAATACATTTGGGCTGGTCACTGGTGCATTTCTCCTTGGGTTCGGTTTAAGTGATATACCAAAGGGAATTTGGATAATGGCTGACTATGTCACTCGTCAAAAAGTTCTTTCCCATAAAGTGGCTAGGGCGGCTCTAAAACTTGACGATGCTCATCAAAACTTGTCAAATGCTATTGTAGTAAGTCTCACTATCAATTTGATTACATTGGGCTTCTTTTAGAAGTAGCACTGTGACAAATTCATAATACAGTTAATGTTTATGAACTTGTGAAACGGTAGTTTTAAAGATAAATACATGTGATAATACAATATAAGGAGCACTACACTCTACTTAGTGTTGGTTGTATGGCTTCCCAGTAGCGTAGGTATATAAAGGGTGAACTTCAGAAAGTAACCTGGCCTATTGAGCAGAGTTATTGTACCTTTTTATAGATGTTATATGGCTCCTGTTATTACCAGAAAAGAACTACTGTAAATGATCTGAATTTTCCAGGGTCCATGTGTGTTTTGTTCTACCCATCATGATATGTTAGCTTGTTGCTTTTGCTCTTTATAGTGTGGGTATTCAGGTAGGATGAAAATAATGAAACTAGGCTTTATATCTAAGCATATGGAAAAACCAATGGATCAAATATTTGTTCTTGAACTTCAGTCTTGTGTTTGTTAGAGTTTAGATATGTTATGGTGTTGTTACCATCTTTTGTGGTTATGACCATGTATAAATGTTAATGATATGAATACAGTATGACTAGGTTAAGCTGTGTACTTTTATTTGTTTTCTCTTTCTCTAACTTAATTAAATGATTTGTTGCATCAGGTTGCTCAAGCAACTTCAAAGCAGATGTCAAAACGTGATCCCCTAAGACCTTATATGGATATCATTGATAAGATGTTGATGGATATGGTAATTATTCTCTGTGGGTTTGTTTTTTCAAACTTGATTAAATACTATGCTATATTTTCAGCTTCTATTTTTGGAGCTACCAGACACATTGATATATAATATTCTATCCAGTTTAAAGAAGACCCCTCTTTCAAACCCCAAGGTGGAAGGTTAGGGGAAAATGACATGGATTATGACACTGATGAGAAATCTATGGCAACACTAAGACGCCAACTCAGAAGAGCTAAAGCCGAGTACTACCGCTGTAAAAGGTAAACACCAATGGTACCATAGGTTATATGATTGTCTTTCTCTCGTGGAGTAAGCTGTTCTCTTTGTTAGTATTATATTTCAAGTTGTTATGAAATAAACGTTGCTAGCGCTAGAAGCAATTCAAGTTTTGGTTACTAACAATTAAAAAAAGATATTGTCCTTGGTCATTAGTATAAAAGAGCTTGGAGGCTACTTCGCCTCTTTTTAAATACCGATAGATAGAAAAAAGAAAAGTAAACAATTAACATCAGGGTGTTTAAATATCTCTCTGATGATTACTTTTTTGGGATAAGGTTAATTAGATGTGATCGGCTGGGTTTGACAAGCATTAACTATAAAAATGAATGCAGAATGCTTGAAAATTTGTCTTTATTTTCTCTTTTATTGTTTGCTTAATTATTATTTTTTTCTCCTTTTTGATCAGTGAATATATGAATTTCGTGATGGAAGCTCTTGAACTGGAGGACACAATAAAGAATTATGAGCGCCGTGATGCTACTGGATGGTTTGCTCTCTCAATCCAGGCTTGTTATCCCTCCCGTTGAGTCCCCTTAGTTATTTTTAACTAAGATGTTTGTCATGATGCATTGTTTTATAGCTAATGGCCTAATGCAGTTATCATTTTTTTTCGTACCACTATCCTTTTTAAAAGTTTCACAAGAAAATAAAATTGACAATCAAGTTCTCTATTGGGGATTAATACACGACTCATCAAATTTAGTATTTATTTACTTCGAAGTTTAGAGTTGATTACGTAGATGTGATATTATTTTAATTGGAGCATCTGTGTCTGCGTAGTCAATTCGTTAATAAGTTTGAGAATGTGTTGCTTTTAGTTTCCTTTAATTAGCACTGATCAACATTTATGTATTGAAAAGAAATTTCCTAGAGATTATTGCTGTTGAGGAAGAATAAAATAACATTATGAAGTTTGCACCCTTGAGATATTATGGAAAATCGATTATGTAGATTAATGGTCTAAATCTATTGGAATCTGTTATACAAGTATATACGTCTAAATGCTCTTTGAGTACATCATACATGAGTAAGTTTGTGATGAAAATGCAGTGACGAATTGAACGAATTCATTCCCAGTGTCTTTTAGTTGTGATGGTAACCCACTTGATAGTCAATCTTCATCCGGTACTGATTTTGAAATCAAACATCAACGGAAAAATCTTGTTGCTGCCGCAACGCGCTTTAACCAATGCTAGCAAGACTTTAATTAATACAATAATTATAAGATGATAACCTTTCTTCATATATGGACCGAACTTGTAGAAGCGCTTTTATAATCTGAAGTTTTATATTTGAACAAAGTTACGTAAATACCACCTATACCGCACGTTTGAGAACTTCTGTCTGATTGCACTTTGTTTTCATTGCAGGAAATATATTTCAAGCTTCAGGCCTGAACGCCAGGGGAGGATAGGGTCTTCTCTTGATACAATTGGTAATATTTAGATCTTCTCAAATCTTGATAGATTATATATATTTTCAAAATCTGCATTAATGGAGTTTCTAAGGATGGTTCCTATTCGCTTTAATAATTCATTAAATCTTGGTAATTAATTACTACACAGAGCTGGTATGGCGGTGTATCATGAGGAAGCAACTGAAAAAGCTTTTGGCTATCATGCTGGGCTGCTTAAGTGTTGCAATTCTTCTAGCAGAAGCCACTATACTTCCTAGTGGAGTTGACTTTTCTCTTTTTTCCATTTTGATTAAAGCGGTTCAAACAAATGGAGTGCTTGTGCAGGTAATGGCTCTCCTCTTGTCAAGTATATAATAATTTCTTTTTTAGCTCGTTCCGTAATAATAAACAACATTTTACTGTTCGGAAACGTAACACTCCATATCTACTTTTTGCAAATATGCTAGTAACATTAATTTTGTTTCACCAGTGCCCTCGCTTTTCTCTTCATCGAAGGGCGTATAAGTTATTTGAACACCCTTCAATTATCTGAACAACCTTTTTGTCAAAATTGGAAAAAATGGTACTTAAATTTATCAGAAATCAAACATTTACTACAATTCTGGACTCTGGAAACAAATTAAACATACGTTACCTTTGATGAGCGAGATTGTAGTGAATACACAACATTGGTAAATTTGGTATTTTGTTTACCTTTCTGGGCATCTCCCTTGATAATTTCTTATCAAATTATGTGCCATGGTGAATGTTGCATTTATTATAGGACATAGGTGGTAGTGGAATAGTATATATTAAGAAAACTTTTCCTGTACCAAGATTAACACGTATATTAAACATTTGCGTCTGTTTTCAGGTTGTTGGTTTCATCCCCCTGATGTATATGTGTGTTTGCACCTACTATACATTGTACAAAATTGGAAGGTTGACATTTTACTCACTTACTCCAAGCCAAACAAGTTCAGTCAGCCTGTTGATGATATGCTCGTAAGTGTTAAATACTCTTAACCAATTCGCCTTTGAATATATTCAAAACTGTAAGGTTATATAATATATTGACATAAATATTCTTCCAGACAGGTGGCGCTATATGCACCTCCAATCTCATATAACTTTCTAAATCTTATTCGTCTTCCAGGAGATGCAACAACAGTCTTTGAACGGGTTAGACTTTTATTTGCACGTTAAATGAAAACTCATAGTTTGGCAGTAATCTTTGGACTAAAATATATGTATGCTAATAACCTGCTTACAGAGGATGGGAAAAATTGATGATGCAGTGCCCTTTTTCGGGCAAAACTTTAATAGAATCTATCCACTTTTCATGGTTGTATATACCGTAATGATAGCAAGCAATTTTTTTGACCGGATTGTGAGTTACTTTGGAAACTGGAAGATATTCAAGTTGATAAACGAAGCTGATGATGACCTTGATGGCTTTGATGCATCGGGATTGATGATTTTGAAGAAAGGTTAGTTCTACTGCTCTTAAATATTCAGTATTTCCCCAAACGATTGGTCTAGTTTTAGAATTGTGTTGGACAATTTCATTGGATATTAAATCCCGATTTTTATTTAATTTTATATTTTTGCTTCAATAATTCCAGCTTTCTTTTGCTCACAGAACGCTCTTCCATTGCGAAAGGACATAAGGTTGGTGAACTTGTCATTCCCCTAGCAAGATATTTTAACGACTCGGCTACAGATATTGAATCAGGAAGCACTAGTGTGGTAAGTGATCTTCCACTGTTTATTTATCTTTATTCATCTAATGACATTAAGTCACGTAGCTTCAATGTTATGATTTAGGTCACCCCCGATTCAAATCAAACCCTTTCAATCAAAGATGGTAAGAAGGGTTTCGCTGAACGACTCAAAACTGATCCCCACGATAGCACCAACAAATACAAAGCATTAAGAATGGATCAAACCTCAACTCAAACCAGCTCGAGTGCAGACACTCATCCCAATATCGTAAACGGACAAGGTTCTAGAATATCCTCGACATGGGAGTCGATGAAGATGAATCTTCAAAATTTGAGATCTAATATGAGTGCCAAGAAATTTATCCCATTGCGCCAGTCTCAAGACTCACAAGCACCACCTCAAGTATCAGCTTCAGAATCTCTTGATGAAATATTTGCCAAATTAAAACGAAATCCTAAACATTATGAAGAGATAGGAGACGATCTTGACGATTATGCAGCAGGCCCAAGTAAGTATGGTCCTAGCAGATGAAGCCGTGAAGGACTTGAATAGAAAGTGGGTGTAAGTTTTGTTATTTAGGATGAAAAATTAGAATGACAATTATACATATATAGTTGTAGCATGAAAGGGAAATTCACCCATTGTTTATAGACGAGTTAAGTTTATGTCGATAAATCTAGAACTCGTGTTAAATTCATTCTTATTGCAAACATTTATTTGTGGCTTCAACTATTAACATTTGTAACTATTGTATTTGCTTTAGCTTTTGGAGAAACATTTTGTTTGCACTCGTTGCAGAAATCTTAGAAGGCTATGCTTGAAATATGAACATTTTGTTTTGTTTAGGCAAGCATAAAAGTCTCTTTACAAGCTAAAGAATGTACCCAGTTTTTAAGGTGGGTGTCTTAAGTTTATGCGGACTAATGGTTTGTTAAGAGGTCAAGCCAAAATGTCGTTATAAATGTTGAGTACGACTGAGGTGTAGTCTGACAATTATCTAAAGTTTACATAATCAAACATTTTTAAGGTTATAAACTAATTTATTTTGTGATCATGAAGATGGTTTGCAAAGGATGAAATAATAGATTTAAGTTGCTCAATGAGTTGTAATTTGTATTCAAAACATCATTGCTGTGTCCTCTAAACAAGAAACAGCATGCAAGTTCGATGATTAACAACATATCAACCAATCTCATAGCTATTTAAGCCTGTTTTCATTGTCCGAAAGGAAAATCTTCTATCTCAGAAAAGAAAAAGGGTACTACATCTACAACACGAGATATGCTTTGGCTGCGCGAAGCACAACATATGACGAGTTTCATTTGATTCGGATCAGTTTCAATCTTGAGATATTTTGGGGTTCACATAATGAAGATCCATTTAATTAACCTCTTTGTATTTGATTGAACCGCTTTGAGATAGTTCGGATGGTTCGCTTTTCTATGTTAGAAACCAAAATTCAAGATACTGGTTTTATGTATTCTTATCGAGTTAAATTAAACCGATCTATCCATTTCAAGTTTTCAACACTTTCAGTCAATAGAGTCTAGTATACACACTATCACACCCCAGGAATCACACAAGGATCAATAACAAGCCATAAATGAACTTAAGATCTTCTTAACATTCAAAAAATGGCAAGTTGTCTCTCCCTTGGGGGGTACTTTGGTCTTTACTTTCTGTCTTTACTCCGCGACTTTTTCGTTGCATATAGTGAATACTGATTTATTCCTGGTATTATTTAAAATATGAAGAACTTAAACGGATGTGGTTTTCCTATTCTGGTTACTCGGGAAGGGCGAGCTTTTGACTCAGATGTACCCTCCCTCACCGGGACCCTTTCCGGGCCTTCCCTGGCTACCCCCAAATGTACACACCAAGTGAGGTTTGAACCCTTGACCACTTGCTTGAAAGCCAAGGACCCACTAGGCCATTTGGTGGTGGTTTAAAATATGAAGAATTCATCTCCTCAAATGAATTAGTTGAAAAATGAATGAGTGATTACATTAAATCCAAAGCGAATCATTAAAATGCACGGATATTATTTTTCTTCGTGCACACCATATGGATTCTATATGGGTCTAAACTCAATACCTTGCACAATGAGGTGTGGATACGTGGTGTTCTTCAGAGTAGACAAACCAATTGCGACGGGTCGAGAGATAGTACCCCGAGCATTATATGTATCATTAAGAAACATCCATGGAATACACATGGGTATGCACTTTGCTATCCTGAAGAAGAAAAATTGCATTTTTATGATAGGTTCTTATTATGAAAATAAAAACGTATTATCATAGTGCGTCTTTAGAATTTCTTCTATTTTAGAGTAACTTACCATGGGAGAGAGTCCTCAAATGCTTCCTGATCATCTGAGATTACTTCTCCTATATTCACCTCCCACCAACCATCTTTTCTCTTACTTGGGAAGCTGGCCGTTTTAGGTTTGTTTGATGAATTGAAACGTCGTTTTTCACCATCTAATCCAATGACTGGGATTTGAGGTATCATCAAATAAATTAGCTTTTCTTTGTTAGACCGGTTAACCAAGGTGAAACAATCACGATCAATTATGGTCACTTTCATCGGACTATCATAAACAAGACCTTGTGGAATCTTGTAAACAAGGTAACAAGCATAAGTAGTGTTTGTTGACAATAAACCTTTTCGGAATTTGAAGTTTATAGATAGATATCCAACACACTCTAACATGTGCTCAAATCTGCATTTCGCAAAACCAGGTTAAGTTTTAATATCATTTAACATGTAAGGACCAAAAACAAGGTATATTCAGTATATTTTAAACTTCAAAATCTATTTGCTAATGTATTTCTGATACATAATTTGATCGTCCCCACAAAAGGGTACCTTTTTAAGAAAGAACGAGACCAAATAACACGAAACTTAGGCAACTCAAGTCACGGTCACTATTTTATAGTTCAACTACCCCATATAGTAAACAACAAATTTAGTCTTCAAGCCAATTTTAGGCCCAGCCCTTGAAGCCTTAATCGTAGATTGTCATGTACTGAATTTTAATATATCCTAGTTGGCGGTTTGTATAAATATATTTTCTGTGTTAAAAGGTTGAGAGAGCAAACCTTGATTCATTTGAAGGTATTAACTTAGCACCATAGTCCGATGGGTCCAATATTGGTGGAAGCATAAAACATTTCTTCCCATATAATTTGGTTATCCAAAACCACTGCAAACAAACAAACAATTTTGCCAAATTATTTAACAGCTTACTACTCTCTTTATGCTGCGACAACATAAAGAAAGGAGGCAATGGAGTCAACGGCGATAGTCAACATTACTACGTTAGCAGGGGAGGAGATAGTTATAGTCTTGGTGGTGATTGCAGAAACTGGTCGTTATGATGGTATCAATATTGCTAATTAATAAATAGTGAATCTAGAGAATCTGCACTGGTTTGGAATAACATGTGTCCAACTTCGTAATTTTCTTTCTTACTAATAAAATTTGTAGACTATTGTCATACACTTTGTACATAAATGCTCCCTCCGTCCCAAAGTAAGTGTCCAAGATGGAAGTCACACATAAATTTAGGAAAGTGCAAAATACAATGTTCTCTTTATCTCTTGGAAATGTTTTGATTTGTGGAAGTAGACACTTATATATTTTGGACAAACCAAAGTAACAAGATGAACACTTATTTTGGGACGAATGGGTACCTTTTAGCATCTTTATCGCTAAGAGTGATTTTGTTTTTTATCCAATGATCGAATAGTTCTCTAAGTTAGTAAGATAAATTCTAAAATAAAATATGAGGGTAAGAAATTTTACCATGCGAACTTCATTTTCACAGTCAATTAGCAGACCCTTTGAAAGAATTGAGTATGCGACCCTTTTGTTCAGACAATTCAAATCTACTTCATTAGTGTTCATCATTCCTTTGTTTAAGTGAGATATAAATTGTTTATAATCACATGGCAAATGTTCATCCCATTCCATATTTGATGTGGGTTGATGCTCTACATCAGATTTTTCGGTTTCGTCTTCATCACACTGAAAAATATATCAAGTTCATAGCTTAAGACATATATTTGTGTCAACTCAACCAGGACCATCCGTGATCCGTGTACTTTATTATTCAATATATTTATAAAACCCTGATAAATTTAGGTGAACTAAAAGTAATAATCAATCATACCTTGTTTACCGGAACAAATTCAATCCCTTCTATATAGATTTCTTTTTTGTATACCGGAGAAATATCAAATCCCTCTAACATAACTTCGAAATAAGCAGTTTTTTTGGAATTGACAGTGTGAAAGAGTTCAATCATCAACCAACGATTGTCCATCCACTCACTAGGAGACGAAGTAAAGGATTCACTTTTGTCGTTAAGTCTGTATCGTAAACTCGTATGACCAAACTGGCGCAAATATATAGTTTTGAGTACCAAATATGCTGCATATGTTACCCCCATTGATAGAGAGTGTGTTCGTATCATGAATCTTGCATTAAGATGTATTGGATCCAATATCTGAGCTACCATTGGGAATCTACGCATGCTGTGAGTATCAGGGGCGGGTGCTGGGCCTCCCCTAACCAGGTACGAACCTACCCTATAACAAAGTGGTTTCGAGGAAACACCTTAGAGATCGAGACCATTTAGAAGCTCGGTATAGGGAAAAAAAAAGGATCTACCTTGTAACTAGACCAAAAACCACCTTAGATTTAAAATAAGAAAGAAGAAAAACAAAGAAGCAACTGGGGAAAAAAAATAGAAAGCATAGCCAAGTTCTCTTATATGGAGGTTTCTCTGCTTCTTTATGAAAGAGATGACCCAAAAGCCAAGATATATTTAATAAAGTTATAGTAAAGTTACATTTACTCCCTCCACCTTATCCATAGTTCTATCTTGATACCTTATTACCTTTCACAAAAAGCCATAACTGCACACACCACAAGTATTATATATAAAATTATTTAGAGCATTTTTCAATATTACTCTCTTTTGGTTGGTAAAAAAATGTTGGAACCATATACGGAGTATATGTCACTAACAAAAACCCAGAAGTTGTTTTAATAAAACTAATAAGACTACATGACAAATGGCGATGATAAAGATAGTTATATGTGTTTGCTTTACAGGTTTAGTGAATTGTTTCACAACACTTCGAATGATATGTGTTAGTTATAAGTGTTTGTTTGGGTTCTGTAACTTTCCGTAGCTTTTCATGACATCATTATTCCGCGTATAGAAATACCCCATGAATCTCTTACAGCGTCAAACACTACCCCAAAGTATATGATTTTGACGAATCAAGATTATATTGATTGAAATAAATGAAATAAAGTTAAAGTTGTAAAATTTGAAATAAAATAAAATAAACCCATTAAAAATATAAAACTAAAACTCATAAAAATATATCAAAATGGATGTTGAATTAAAGAAAGATAAAATTTTAGAAAATATGGTGAAATTAGATTATAAAAAAATAAGTAGATAAAAGATATTTTAATTTAAAAATAAAGATGAATTTTTAGTTGAGAAACGACATATGTCATTTTGTAATTGGTCTTTATCTTAATTTTTTTGGTTAGGAGTTAGGTTTGGAAGTTTGTTAAAAGTTGAGAGCTTGGAGTTTGTTAAAGTACACGTGTCGTTTCAGTGATTGGGCTCCTTATCTTAATTTTTGTTAGAAAAACTCTTTCTATAATAAGAAAGTAAAAGTTTGAATTTTTAAGCCTTCTAATTTTAGAAGGCCTAAATGCATTATAAAGTAGTATAGATAGAAAGACATACTCAATGTTAAGTAAGACAACTACAAGTTACTAATGCGGTCATGTATTCATTTCAACGCCAAGATCATATCAAAATTAATGATTTTGTTTAGTGTCGTGTATTGAGAAACAAGTTAGCTGGTGTTACTAGTTAACTAGTATTAAAAGCATAAACTGTTTCAATTTACAAAATCTAGAAAGACTTGGTTGTAATCACTTTCACTTTTTAATCAATATATAGATGACATTTTGTTATATCAATAATTACATCAAATTAGACCCTAACCGACCGTAGTTTGATTGACCTGTTGATTTTTACTCATAAGGTATTAAATGCTTTAAATTATCTACTTCTTTTCTAATGATGATCACAATTACTTCATTTATTTGTGTCTTGTATTGTTTGAGACTATTAAATGCTTGTTGCTTATTAGAGTAGTTAATAACGTACTTGTTATATACTTAATTACTTCTTGAGAACTATCAATTATCACAAAAACAATATAGCAAATTAGGAACAAATACCAAAGGGTAATACCCCGCAGTATCTCAAGTCCCATGTGATGGGTTTGGCACCTTGCCACGAGTTCGAATCTTGATGGGGCAAGGTTTTCTCCATTAAGTGTAGTCTTGTATGGCCGCTTAGTTGGGGTTTTCCTCCCCGTGGTTCCCAGACTCCATCGATCGCTAGTCCCTAAGCTTCACCATGATTGCGATTGGATGTCATGTGGGTAAGGTAAAGAAATTTGGCCGTCCGTTGAATGTTCAAAAAATTAGGAACAAATAAGTTCTTTGAGATGCCAAAATTCTTTTCTTTGGAGAAGTAAAGCAAAATTTTCATCAACTATGAATCACCAAAAATCATGAAGATCAAGCTCAATTCAACAAAGAGCTTCAAGAGGAAGCCAAAAGCTAAACATAGGGTATTTGCGACCCGGATATTGTCTATGTCAAAATTTGATATTGACTTATAGTTATATTTGTTCGAAATATATTGGTATTATTTTAAAAGAGTTAATTGCATTTTTGGTCCTTGTGGTATGGTCAGTGCGATTTGGTCTCTAAAAGCTTTAAAAGTGCATCGAGGTCCCCATTTTCAAGTTTTCGTTGCGTGTTTGGTCGCAGGTCACACGGACTAAGGGTATTTTAGTCATTGATGTTGTCTTTTTCTTTTTCTATTTTCTTTTAGCTTTCTTACATAAATAGTCCACGTGTTGGAAGGGTTTTACATATTTAGTCCATACTCATTTTTATTTTTTTAATTTGCAAATCTTCTTCCTATGGTTTTGTCCGATTCTACGGGTTTGGTCCTTTAACCACTATTTCATTAGTTTGACCGTCAAGTGAATGTTTTTGTCCGTTTTTTAACGTTTTCGTCCGTTGTTATACGTTTTCGTCCGTTGTTATACGTTTTCGTCTGTTTTTTTACGTTTTCATTCATTTTTTTACGTTTTCGTCCGTTTTTTAACGTTTTTATACGTTTCGTCCGTTTTTTTACGTTTTGTCCATTTTATACGTTTTCGTCCATTTTTTTATGTTTTCATCCGTTTTTATATGTTTTTGCCCGTTTTTATACACTTTTGTCCGTTTTTTACGTTTTCGTATGTTTTTCTATGTTTTCGTCCGTTTTTATCCGTTTTCAACATACTTTTATGCGTTTTTGTTTGTTTTTATACGTTTTCATTCGGTTTTGTACGATTTTGTCCGGTTTTCTCACGTTTTTATTCGTCTTTATCCGTTTTTATACGTTATCTTCCGTTTTCATAACGTTTTTATGCGTTTTTGTCTGTTTTTATATGTTTTCATCCGGTTTTGATCTAATGGCTAATATAAGTTAACCATTTTTTCTAAAAAGTTCCAAAAAATTTCAAAAAAAATTTTGAAAAAAAATTTTTTGAAAATAAAAAATTCGAATAATTATTTTTTCTAAAAATCTTTTTTGAAATTTTTTTCGAAAAAACTTTTCTGAAAAAATTTTTCGAAAAAAAATTCGGAAAAAAAAAATTAAAAAAAAAATTTCAAAAAAAAATATATTCAAAATTTTATTTTTCAAAAAATTTTATTTTTCAAAAATTTTATTTTTCAAAAAATATTCAAAAATTTGAAAAAAAAAAATTCAAAAGTTTCAAAAAAATATTCCAAATTTTTTTTTTCCAAAAATATTCAAAAAAAATATATATAAAACATTTCAAAAAAAAATTTCAAAAGAAAAAAATTAGAAAAATTTCGGAAAAAAAAAAAATTCAAAATTTTTTTTCAAAAAAAATATTCAAAAATTTTCCGAATAAATTTTTCAAAATTTTTTGAAAATTTTCCAATTTTTGAAAATTACATTGTTGGTCCATTTACGTAATATTAATAGTTAAATAAATATTAATAGTTAAATAAATAATAAAAAAAAATCGGACTAAATCTATAGAACATAGCAAGACACAAGGACCATTTATGTAAGAAACTCAAAAGATGGACCGAAAAGAAAATAGGAAAAGAAGAAGACAAGGGTATTTTAGTCATTTGATGTTGATCGGGACTAAACACGCATCGAAAACTTGAAAATGGGGACCTCGGTGCACTTTCAAAGTTTTAGGGACCAAATCGCATTTACCATACCACAAGGACCAAAACGCAATTAACTCATTTTAAAATTTATATCTACTTCTTAACTCGAAATCACGGCTCCATGCATTAGTATACAACTATGTTAAGGTGTTTTGTGACAGTATGTACAAAATTCATCTTGTTTTCTTTTGCTATGTCACTATACACATATATAATCGTATAAAATTTCAGGAACAAGGTAGAGATATAACCTTTGTTTAGAAATGGCTACTGCTCCACATTTTTTTCCATCTAGATATATGAGATTTGTTGCTGATATCATTACTCGACTCTTTCCATTTTCATCTATAGAAATCCACTGTAAATCACAACAATCTTTATGAGGCCAAGTCAACCAGAATGTTGTATATTCAGTACTTCAGTGTAAACCTATGTTAGAAAATTGATATTGTTGGAAGCCACTTAAGATCAATTATCCATCAATCATGTTCATCCCAATGTTAATATTGTTACAGCTTTATTAGTATAGTTTAGTAAGACAGTTGCAGTCCTATGTTGTTAATATCAAGTCTGCAAATTCATATGGGTTGGGCCAATGTCCAAAACGACCCATTATGAAAACAATTATTATAGTTGACAGTTATTTTCCAAAGGATGTGTCGTTTGGTTCTCTTGAACCAACACATTTGGCACCCCTTGGAAAGGTATATATAGTTCTTTATGTAACAGTTAACATTATCAATTCAATAACAGAAAAGTTAGTTACTTTAAATTTCCCTCCAAATTTATTTCATTCCTACTGCATACTATTTTTGCATACATCTTTCTGCACTTAAGCATTTGTCAAACAATGGTCAATACAAATTATTACTTAGAACAAAACTGGTCAAGGCATCACAGCAATGGCCAAGACCAGTACAAGAGATATAACTAATTAGAATGTAGTTGTAGAGTACATTACCACTTTTTCATCGTTGACAAGGAGTCCAGTAGACAGATGTTGGTAGATTTCCTCTCTCGTAATATGTTCGATAGGAATATGCCGCATCTTAGATATGGATTTTGAAGCTTCATATTCCATCCATGATGCACCATTCTAATGAAATTAAGTAATTGTTCAACTCATTTAGTAAAACACAATATCGGAGACAATAACTAATTGACGATGATTATAAATGTGGAAAGTTGGTTGTTAACTATGTTGGTGATTTTGCATCACCGATATTATTTAAGTGTAATGGATTGACTTAGTTGACCAATGTGTAATTGTAATAAATGTTCAACAAGTCGGGGTTGTGCGGAGTGCACACTTGTATGACGTTATTATGATTATCGTTCGTGGTGGCCCGAATGAGGGGTCCGGCGCCGCGCCTGGCAGGCGAGTGAGCGGCGCCACCGGCCGGTTGACGGTTAAATTTAACTGATTTAGTAAAACACAATATTGGAGACAATAACTAATTGACGGTGATTATAAATGTGGAAAGTTGGTTGTTTAACCCTTAAATTTAACTGATTGACGGTTAATATAATTGCTATGGCAGTTACAACCGTTTGGTGGTTTTATTGGTTATATATTCATCTTCTGGTTCAGTTTTCATGATATACAAAATAGATTCACGATTCTAATCGAGTTTTATCCGATTTAAGATTTGGTAGAACTACGAAATACTTCAATCTGAAAGTGTTTACACGACTCTCGATTACTATGATCCAAATTTCTAACAAACTATAGCCCTAAGGTTAGGGCTATTGTTAACAAAACCCTACATAAATTTTCCATCTTGAGCATCATGTGAGAAATGTCTTTTGTGACTAGCACCAACGGCAGGATGGAAGTTTGTATGAAGAACATTTGGCAGGAGTATTTTCTGGGCATGAACTTTCGGGTAAGATTCCAAAGTCAAATAATGAATCACTTTAGACAACAATACCCAATCCCGTCTAAGTGAGGTATGGGGGAGGTGAAATGTAGACAAATCATACCCATACCCTAGGGAAAACCCGAGAGTAGGGAGAACTCATTTACATATATCAAAAATGAACTTATAATTTTTAATACAAATGAACTTACTTGCAATTGATTATGTCCTGTTTCTTCAAATTCCTGCATCACCACAAAAGAAATTACAAAAGTTTCAAGCATATAAGTGTATGTATATCAGTAAGTTATCAATATATTCATCGATCAAGCTAGACATTTCAGTGTTCATATATATCAAAATGGACATCAGTTTTGCAAAATAATTTGCAAACTGCTTTTTTTAATGCAATTTTGGACTTCATTTTAAAGAGTGACCTTCATTTGTGGAATTGAATTTTGTTATTCATTTTCAAGTAATTTGTAGGGAAAAAAGTTCAGCAAGAAAAAAATGAATTCTGTAATAACACTTGCCGAGTTGATGGTTATTTCGGTATAAAGCAATTTCTTAAAGATATATTGTTATACCTAGTTGATAAATGTATATTCATAACCCAAACTACACAAATTGAAGAAATATGAACAAATTTAAACTTACTATCAATTTCAGAGTTTCCTCAAGTGTCTGTAATACCAACCCCATTGAGGGTCGTTGTGCCCGATCAGGCTCTAAGCATTGATATGCAAGGTCCGAGAACTCCTTCACGGAATCTGAGTTCATGTGGTTCTCCAAATCTGGATCAATTATTAGGTTCAATCTTTGTTCTTTGTGGTACTGTCGGGCTACTTGGGGTAGAAATCGTTGTTTTGGATCCACATTATCTATGTAGCACAACCTACCACATAAGAGTTCAAACAATATGACTCCAAATGAATAAACATCTGACTTGTCAGTTAATACCCTACTGTCTATGTATGCCGGATCACAATAACCACTTGTTCCACACGCATTAGTTATGAGATAAGTAACATCTTCGTTTGCACGACCTATTTTTGAAAGTCCAAGATCCGCAATCATACCTTTCCAGTTGTGATCTAAAAGAATATTTGCACTCTTTATATCCCTATGGATAACTCTTTGATTTTCTGCAACTTCATTATGGAGATAATTCAAACCGCGTGCTGCATCTATGCATATATTCACCCTTTGCTTCCATGTGAGTGGACACTTGGTTTTATACGGTCTTAGGTACCTTTCAAGGCTTCCATGCTCTGCGAACTCATAAACAAGGACTTTTTCATTGTTTTCTTCGCAGAAGCCAAGTAGGGACACTAAGTTTGAATGTTTGTAACAAGAGAGCAACTGAATTTCTGTTAAGAACTCCTTAAGCCCCTGACCAGAACGCTCATCATACTGTAGTCGCTTTACAGCGACAGTAGTAAGCTTCCCAAAACGTAAGAGTTCTCCTTTATAAACAGGGCCAAAACCACCCTTTCCAAGAATGTTTTGGAAGCTATTTGTGGCTGTTGCGATATCAGCATACGCAATATAGAGGTCTGGTGAGTATAGTGGGAGCGACATAATCGTTTTTCTGTAGTTAAAGGGAGATTGATGTGAAAAGTGAAAAGAAATGAAACCAAGAAATGAATTGAGCACAAGAAAAAAAATTTATAAGAAGATGAGCTATGACTTTCTCCACATTGTTATTGTTATCTTGTTACTATTATATTTGCAAAGACTATACACTTCAATAATAAATTAGTGTAATGTGTTATTATATCATGTCATTGCTTAATTTTCGGATCATGAACTATGACAGGTATTATATTGTATTAGTAAAAGAAAATAAGACGAAATTTAATCCAAAACCAACGAGCGAAAACAATGATAGATTTTTCAAACCAGTGATACATGTTAATATGTTATGTTAGTAAATGCTTTTTGATCGAAAGATATGCTAATGCTAGATGACAGATTTGGTTTCACAGACAAATTCCTGCAAGCCCGCGACTAGCTACTTCTTACAATGCATGACTACGTTTTTGTGTTTGCACGTACTTGTTTTTCTCGATCCGCGACTCTTCCAAAGTAATTTTGTATACCACTATTTATCTTTACTTCAAAGTGTAACAAGTTTGGTAAGCTATGTAAGAAGTTATCGTACAGTATTGTTTTACATATCTTAAAAGTAGTTAAGTAGAAACTTATTTGATGCTAGGCGATTTGCCAATAAGTAAAACAAGACTATATATAAGATGGCAAAATGTTCAATATAGATCTCAAATTTAGATCCAATGAACCAATAATAGCCATTCATTTTTTTATTATGATAAACTTTCACCCTTTTTAAAAATTAAATATTTCGAAACCATTAATCGTTCGCGATAAAATTATAATTATCATGACGAGATTAAATTATCTTTCATAGATACGCTTCTACTATATATTTTAACAACTTTTTTTTTTTTTCAAAATTTCGGTCAACAAAAATCATATATGATTTGTGAAAATCATATATGATTCGATTTTACTGAATCATATGATTTTGAGAATCATATATGATTCGTAAAATTATATATGATTAGTAAAATCGAATCATACATGATTTTGAAAATCATATATGATTCGTAAAAATCATATATGATTTTTTCGGACGATTTTTGAAAAAATGTTTATTTAAAATATATAAAAGTGCATATCTATAAAAGATAATTTAATTTCGTCGTGATACAGATTTTTATAGTTTGAAGATTTACCGTTTGTAAGATATGTTGTTTTAAAAAAGGTGGAAAATAATTTTTATTAATTTAGATAAAAATGGAGGTATAATTGGTTCATTTGTTTTATGGCAAATATAAGTACTATATTGATCTCAACTCTATAGATACTTGATCAAGCACTCAAGTAGCCAGCTAGTTGATATTTATAATTAAATTGCTTGCGATAAATAAGTGAACAATAATGAAATTCAATGGATTGTGATTACACGACTTAGATTCGTTCCATTAATAAAGATGTTGTTTAATGAATAAAAAAAATATATGCAATGATAAAAGTCAATGCATGAGATCGTAGGTTCACACTTCACTCAAAAGAACGGTAAATATAACAAAATAAATACTTTCAAGTTTCACTAAGATGGTGGCTAAAATATTAAAGATCCGTATGGGGAATATAATGAAAAATAAATAACGATAAGGAAAAAAATTGTCATTGGAGAATGGTGTTAATAAATACGTAATAAATCTAATGTGGTGGGCCAATTGTTTTGTATGGGCTATCTGAAGAATGTAAGATACAAAATGAATGTTATAATGTTACGAGTAAAGTCCAAAATACATCTTTGTGGTTTGTTCTTTTTATCGCTTTACATTCTTAAACTTTTTTTTGGCATAAAATTATTTCTCCGTTAGTAAAGTTGGCACAAATACATCTCTCTGTTAGTAAAATCAGTTAGTGGGGACTAACGGTGCACTCCGCTGCCACCTACCACCACCAGCCACCTTCACCGCCACCTACCACCTCCACCGCCACCCACCACCACCCAACGCCACTGTCGCCACCCACCGCCACCACTTCCACCACCATCCACCTCCACCGCCACCTCCACTCACCACCACCCAACGCCACCACCACCCAACGCCACCACCCCCACCGCAACCACCTCCGCCCAACGCCGCCACCACCGCCACCCACCTCCACCGCCACCACCACCCAATGCCACCACCACCATCACCGCCACCCACCTCCACTGCCACCACCACCATCACCGCTGCCCACCATCAATGCCACCTTCACCGCCACGACAATATTATTTTATGTAAATTTCGATCATTATTTTAATAAAAAATTATTATCCATATTAGAACATTGCTAAAGCCTTCTACGATATCCTACTACACACGACAATATTATATATATTTTTTTCTCGTTAATTTTTTCTCTGCATTCAAACCGTCAGTTGTAGCATTTATCAAATCTTTAGAAAGATAAATAGAAACAATTTATAAAATAAAAATAACATTTTATTTTATATTCAAGACAAACAACATTTTTAATCATTAATCTTTTATATTTATATAATAAAGGAATTACATCATTTCAGTGATTTTTCGATTCATTCTTATTGAAAAACAATTAGTAGATAGGAGAGCTCGATTTCGTCAGAAGAAAATCGTGTGATGTGATTGGTTAATAAAAGTCAAAATTAAATTGATTTTGGTCAAACTTTAATAAATTTGGTGGAGAAATTTAGTTGATAAGAAAAAAACACATAAAAATATAGGTGTCCAATTTGTGAAAACAAAAACTTTAAAAAAAAGGAGGTAATTAATAAAACTTTAGTGGTTGAATTTTTAAAAATTATATGGATTTAAGTGTAATATTATAAGACTTCTATGTTTTTTAATAACTGTAGATTATAAACAAATATCCGCTTATACTTTATACCCTTTATACTTTATATCTTAAAAAATACAATGTATATGTTGTTTTAAAATAACAACATATAAATTTGCATAAGATTATAAGTATCAATTTTTCACTATATACGTTCAATAAAGACTAATTTATTTCATTTTTAAAAGTTTAATCTATGTGGACACGAGTTTACATTTTAAATATGGCTAAATTACTAAAACGGAAACATAATTATTAAATTATAAGACGAGTAACTTTAATATAAAAATAAATATATGCGATTGTCTTATAACAATGACATGTAATTTTATTTATTTATATAAGGATATCTGAAAATATTTTTAAAAACTTTAAAGAGTATATTTTAACTTTATCAACGCTTATTATGTCTTTATTAAATTTGCATCGTGTGACAACATAATATCAAGATGAAATTTAAATAACAACATTAACATTTTTGTCAATTAAATAAAATTAAATCATGAGTTCTACTCAATGAAATTTTTACAAATATTTTACCAAATTTAATGGATATTAATGCATAATGAAAACTCGTGTATAAGTATTAGTTGTACTTATATCACAATTTTCAAAGAAATTCTTATATGTGTAGATATTGAACTAAAATGTTAAAATAAATTTGATTATGTGAACTTGATGCGTCTTGTAAATTTATAACTATAAAATTATATGCAAATTAGCTTAAAACACACAATATTTAATACAAAATAATTTTTTTTCAAAACTCAGTAGTATTATAACTAGTTACTCCCTCCGTCTCAAAATTATTGTCAAGAGACAAGAAACACATAATTTAATAAAAGTGGAATCACTTTCGTTTTAACCAATCAAATAGAATATTACTCCTTTAGATTCTCTTGTTTTACTTAATATAGAAAGTGACAATTAAATTGAGACATCCAAAAGGAAATATGATTATTATTATGGAGGCGGAGGAGTATATAAATACAAATCCCTTTCCAACCCCCTTGACAAACGCACCCTGATAAGTAAAACCCCAATACATCTTTTTCCCGCCAAAACCACATTTCCCCAAAATGTACGACGAGAGACCGGAAAACATCCTAACGGACTTCTTAACAGAATACCACTCCGATCAGATTGAATCAGTCCTTCTATCTTCCGATCACCGTCTTCATTACCCTCTCTATGTCGAGTAACTAACTTATCCATACCTAACCCTAACTGTTTAATCACTTTACTTTTTCTTTTCTTTTGTATTATTAGGTTAGTGAATGTTTGATTGTTTGTTTTGTGTCAGTTTTTCTGAATTAATGGAGCATGATTCCTTGCTTGCTCACGAGATACTTAATTATCCGACCGAGTACTTGCCGCTGTTCGATCAAGCGGCGCGTTCGGCTCAGGTTTATTGTTGATTTTTTTTAATTATGTGTGAAGGAATGTTGTATTGATTTTTTTTTTTTTTAATTTTTATTAGAGTGTTGTTATAATAATATTAGGTTATAGGAAGTTACACTATACTCATGGATTTTTGCGACGTAGTGTTAATATTTATGAAAAGAACCTCCAATTTTTTAAAATGCACCTGTTCTAAATTGCGTTCGGTCATATTGTATGCATATACATTAAAAGAGTATAATTTAGCGGCGAGGGTTGGGAAATGTTTGTTAGAGTTAAAGTTTGTTATTTACATCATATTGTGTGTTTGGCAAAATTAGCCGGAGCTCGAGCTTATTTTAGTAGCTACTTGAAGTAGCATATAACCACAACCAAGGTGGCATAGTGGTCGGACACTATTTTCCTGACAAGAGGTATGAGGTTTGAACCTCACTAGGTACACATCTTGGAAGTCGCGAGCGAAAGGGTTGGAAACGGTCAGGGGGATACCTGGTTACGCCGCGTACATTTGAGTCAAAGACTCGCCCTCCCTGGGTAACATGATAAGGGGGAAAAACCATCCATTTACCCTTTTTACTTGAAGTAGCATATGATTTAGGAGCTCATAGATTTGAAAAGTTCTCATAAGCTTTGTTAGTCAAACGGAGCTTATATTTTAAGGAAGCTTACCTTTCTAGAGATATAGATTTAGGCTCTCGTATACTCTTGCAAGGCTGCGTGCCAAACACTCCCTAGGGCTTCTGAGCATGTGCTCTTGCAACGGGATTAATTGCACTAAAATGTAACATAATATTGACTTTTTTTTTCATTGTATGCAACATACTTTGTTTCTTGCGTTGTATGCAACGCATAAACATGCTAACATTGAAATTGTGTGTGAAATAACGTGCTGGCATTCTTTGACAATTTAATGTCATTACGCACAATTACATCAAATTGTAAACAATGGAAAAAAAACAAAGTATGTATTATACGATGACACAAAGGTGAAATTATGCTACTTTAAGGTGTATTAACTCTTTTACAATGTGTTAACTATAGTTCGTTAAATTTAAATTCTGATGTTGGTTTGTTTTGGGATTCAGGAGCTTGTCTGCAAAGAGGTTAAGAAAGTTTGGGAGCTTGAAAGTCGTAGTCAAGGTTTCGAGTGTCCGGCTCCAAGTATTAAGGAATTCGTGCATGTTCGGATTGAAATTTGTGGTACTATCTTTGATAATCCAGGTAAAATTGCCTTTTCTATATAATCATCTGTTTACTTTTTGGCCTTTAATGTTCTTTACCATATCTTCAGTCCAATCACAAAATGCTCTGCACATATTAAGGAAACATGTACTTTTGTTATCAGTTTCTCTTTAGGATGGTTAGTCATTTTACCCGAATATGGGATTCCCATAAAACAAAACAAAGTATTTTTGCTTAGTTGACTTGATGTTGTAAACCTCGAGAAGCTATTGATATGTGATTGGATGGTGTAGATTTTTGTCCAAGTATCGGACGCGTTCGTGTGAAGCATCGTCGCATTCTTCTCACTCTGAAGGGAACGGTAATAAGATCTGGAGCGACTAAGATGATAGAAGGGGAGAGGATGTATGAATGTCGTAAATGTAAACACAGGTTGGTATTACTAGACTGTTATCGGACATTATCATCTGCATACATGATGCTATTATCTGCATTCTATATCACCTGTTAGCAACTTTGTTGTATCCGAATACTGGTTGCTTATACGAGGCTTATCATGTAGCAGCTGTTTCTTGGGCTTAAAATACTAATGTCAGACGTTAATGTATAGGTTCAAAGTCCATCCTGAATTGGAAAGCAGGAATTCCATACCCAAGCCAACAGCTTGCCCCTCCGAGGTCATTATTCATTCTTTACTTCTTTCAGTGATTGTACACAAACCAGCTATATATGATAAGGTGAATAGGAATTTGAAAATAGGCTTAAAATGCTGTAAAAAAAAACTAAACAACCTTATCCGAAAAGAGAAAAGTTGCGATAATGAATATGGGAACACGTTAAAGTGTCCTTTTAAGTTCTAAAGAAGAAAGAGAAATAACTTAGACACTGGGGAAACACGTGTAAAGCTCATATGAGGATTTGAGTTTTCATGTACTCCTTTTCTTCAATATCTACGGTTTCAAGTCATAGTTTGCTCTTTTTTATCTTTGTGGTGCTATTCTAGATGTTGACAACATTTGTTATTACTCACTACAGAAGTCCAAATACTGTGAAAGCACCAGTTTCCAGCTGCTAGAGGGCAATCAAGTATGTCATGATTACCAGGAGATAAAGATCCAAGAAAGCACTCAGGTTTTGGGTGTTGGGGCAATCCCCCGCTCAATTCCTGTTATTTTGCAGGATGATCTTGTTGATGTTGTTAAAGCTGGAGGTACCATATCATAACAATTTTGTTGTTTCACTAGTATTGTTAGCCAATGTGTTACAGCAATAAGTAGCAATGCTTCCAAATTTGTGTTTTTCTAATGTACATAAATGCTACTGTCACCCTGTGCAAGCTTTCTTCATTTTTGAAGCCGGGAGGCTAACTCTTTGTAAAATCATCTGCAGATGAGGTGATCGTCACAGGAGTTTTGACAGCTAAATGGTCTCCAGATTTGAAAGATGTTCGCTGTGACCTTGAACCTGTATTAGTGGCTAACTATGTGAGGTATTCTGTAGCTTACTCTCATCTCTCAAACGATCTATAATGAGCACACGTGCAAATTTTTTTAAAAGGCAGATAGACATGTCTACAATTACCACTCCTTGACTTGATAAAAACAGTTGAGAGGGTTGTTTGACTGATAGTCTTATATGATGCTTAAGTCGTTAAAAAAGTAATAACCATCGCAAGTGTAATGGAACCCTGTCACATATGTTCTTCTTCTTTACTTTTGCCTTAACTTCATATTTTGTTTTTGTAGGCGAATCAATGAGATAAAGTTGGATATAGAAATCCCTGATGACATTCGTCGGCAGTTTGAGAATTTTTGGTCAGAATTTAAAGACACACCTTTGAAAGGTAAGAATGTAATATTTGATGGTAATAGTCTATTATATTCTGTTTACAACGTATTAAATCTACAGGTAGGAATGCCATTCTTCGTGCTATTTGCCCACAAGTATATGGTCTATTCACTGTGAAACTAGCAGGTAGCTTTTGCTCTAAACTCCTCTCATCACTAAAATTTGATTTTACATTGCTAGATTTAAAGATCAATTGACAAATTTGTTTGTTATGAACGCAATTACACAAATATCTTCCAATGTAGTTACATTGACACTTATTGGAGGAGTACAGCATGTTGATGCTTCTGGGACAAAAGTCAGAGGCGAGTCTCATCTTCTTCTTGTTGGCGATCCAGGTAATGCTATGCTCTACATATCCATGCTATAAATGTGGAAAATAAATGTATGGATACATTAACATGCTCTTTGATAAGATTCATAAAACAATCTATTACATTCTCATCAGTTTTTATGGTAAGATATATTTATCACACCATTCCTCTACAATCGTACCAATTAGAAAGCTTTTTAACTCCATTAAGTCTAAAAGTCACAGATTTTAGGTAAATTAAGACAGGTTTTATTTCACTATTGTAAAAGGATATCATTGGCATAAAGATTGATTGACCAACTTTCAAATTATCTAAGTTTTCAGGTACAGGAAAATCCCAGTTCTTAAAATTTGCTGCTAAATTGAGCAAACGATCTGTTATCACTACTGGGCTGGGAAGCACTAGTGCTGGATTGACAGTCACTGCGGTCAAGGATGGAGGTGGGACTTGATCTTTTGCTAGTATCTATTTCTGTCTTTTTATCAACTTATATACAACATTTTCGCAGTTAGAAATGTGCATAATTTGCTTACACAGTTACACTCCGAATTATGTATGATAATAAAAGATAAAGTGCTTTATTGAAATTGTAGGTGAATGGATGCTAGAAGCTGGGGCTCTTGTGTTAGCGGATGGTGGACTTTGTTGCATTGATGAGTTTGATAGGTACCATTTCCAAAGACATAATGGTCTTTTTCTCATATATAGTATGATGACAAAGATAAGTAGTTGAAAATGGGTCACAGCAAAGATAAAGTCTAAAATTTTTTGAGGAAAAAAGACAATGGAGTAACTGTATAATCATATTTTACAGATGCTGGCTTGATTGTTAATTAAAAAGCATATGCTACATTTGTCATGTAAAACTAAAAAATGATTTTACTTTTTGACAGCATGAGGGAACATGATAGAGCCACTATACACGAGGCAATGGAGCAGCAGACTATAAGTGTTGCTAAGGTATATCCTTTCTATATTGCCCCTGTAAAAACCATGGCTATTGATCTTTGATGAGTCTTACTGCGTTAGAAAAATAGTAAACGGTTTATATCACTTGTTATTTTTTAGCCTGATCTATGTTTGTTTTTTTAGTTGGTTACCGTGAAATTACTTTAATGGTTTAGCAGACTTTGACTTCGTGATAATCTAATTAATTTTCAGGCGGGTCTTGTAACCACTCTCAGTACAAGAACTATAGTATTTGGTGCAACAAATCCTAAAGGCCAATATGATCCTGATCAATGTATCATTCTTGCAAATTCTTATATGTTTATGTTTAATTCCTTGATATGATTATCTCGATTTCTACTTACACAATAATTTGTAACAATGTTTAGCTCTATCTGTCAACACAACATTATCTGGGCCGTTGATCAGCAGATTTGACATAGTTCTGGTTCTTTTGGACACAAAAAATCCAGACTGGGATAAAGTTGTCTCAGATCATATTCTTGATCAGGTACCAACTACTCTACTTAGTGTTGCCTGTGCCCTATTCATCATTACCGCATGACTAGATATTGAGAGTGGTCTTTATGAACAGGCAGAACCAGAGAAGGACATATGCCATGAAGATGCGGGCAAGAAGTGGTCCCTTTCTTTACTCAGAAGGTACAGGTTTCTGATATATATCGCTCATTCATGTGGCTTAAGGAGTTTGTGGGGTCCTATTTTATGAAAACTAAAGAATTGGAGGTTAATGGTGTTTTAATGTGAGTAGGTATATCCACTTTGTAAAAGGATATTTTAGACCAACTCTGAGCAAAGCAGCAGAAGAAGTTATTTCAAGTTATTATCAACTCCAAAGAAGATCTGCAACAGAAAATGCAGGTTTCAACATTACCTTCAATTCTTTTATACCCTTTCCTTTAGAAAAAATAATCACTAATCTCTTTCCGAATGCAGCAAGAACCACTGTTCGAATGCTTGAGAGTTTAATCCGACTTGCTCAAGGTATAACATTTACATATAGGCATCAATTTCACCTTTTACTTATGAATGGGTTGATCTAGGTTGTGTTTTATTTTAAAAGGGTCAAATTCAGAAATTTAGCTAAAGAGAACTGCCAAACGGGTCTAATGGGTTAAAAATCGCCAAAAGTCTTTGTTAAATGCATAGAAACCTCCTAACTCGTTTTATTCAATGATTTAGATTATTATTATTATAATAAAATCAGTTTATAGGCATCAATTAACAAATTTTGTAAGTATCTATTAAGATTTAATAATTGGATAATAGCAACCATCCATCTTGCCACCTTTACTTCTACCCCTTGCAAAGTTATAATATCAACATCATTTGTGTGTTATAACATGTTACCATTGCAGCACATGCACGATTGATGTTCAGAAACGAAGTCACTCAATTAGATGCCATCACAGCAATATTATGCATTGAGTCATCCATGACAACATCAGCTATTGTTGATAGTGTTGGAAATGCATTGCACTCAAATTTTACTGATAACCCTGATCAAGAATGTATCCTTTTTTCTTAGCCCATACTATGTGCATGATTCTGCATTTACTTTTACTACCAAAATACTCGAAAATTATCTTAACCTAAAATAGTTGCAGAAAACCATGATTTCATAAAATAAAATACAAAAACATTGATGTCGGTGTGATTTAATGGGTTTCGGTTTAACCAAATCACAGTAATGACCAATTTGACAAATGTGTACTTTAAAATTCTATGTTTTGTAAAATAAACCCGAGTACTTTTATATTGAAGTACGGAACATTTTAGTTTCTTTTCTAGAACAGGGAATGACTTATGAAAGTAGTTGTAGTTGGTTAATTCCTTGACTAAAGATACAGATGCCATTCAAGAAAAACAGATCCTTGCAAAGCTCAAGTCTTTTGATGAATTCCCAGATTTCACTCAGTGAACAATGGCCTAACTGGAGAATATGAATGACATATTGTTAGTCGTGTACATGGACACGTGTGACACTGTACCTGAATTTTTGGTATAAATTACATGATGCTATTTAGTTATATCACTTGGTTTCTATGGTGACTTGGTATATCACAAGGAATGTGTCTGATGAGGCCTTTATGCCAGGAGGTGGGTGTGTATAGTGCACACTCCATAGCTGTGGTATAATGTTGATGGGCATCGAAACGAAATATTTGTACTCTTCCTCGTTAGTATGATTATTGTAAATAGGAATGATACCTATGGGTTTTGGACCTTTAAATCCGCCCAGGAGACGAGTTTATAAAGTTCATTATGGTTCATTTTGTGTCTTGTTATATTTTTCTTTTTAATCTCTCCAAGTCCATATTCTTTGTTATAAACTCGTGGCTTTCCTTTTTGTTAGACTGAGTGAAATAAGGAGGCCCAAAAACCGCATTCACCACTGTCGCATCATCGTTACCTCAACTTTCTTTTTCTACAACTAACTTCACGTCAATTTAGTGTAATAAGACAACCAACTTTACCACCAAAATATACCGAGTCTTCATTTGAAGCTTGAAGAAGCGTGCTCCTTTCGAGCCGTAATAAGGGCACGCGTGCTATTTTGCCATGTAGGACGAAGACCGAGTCTTGGAGGGCTTAATATGACTAGTTTTAGTAGTCATGCCCATTTTTGTTTCAATTACATATGCTATCAGTTTCATACTCACGAGTCACGTTAAGCTTAAAATGTAACTACCAATATTGCAAAACTTTTCGGGTTTCTAGAATAAGTGTTTGAATCTTAAAATATTTCAACTGCAAAGAATAAATAATGATATTACCCCTTTGGGTTGTCCGACAAGGCGACATCAATAACGAGAAACAAACAACTCTTGGAGTCTAAGAGAGCATTACATACGACATTTTCTAGAAAATATTTGACTATATTACACCGTAATCATCAATCCAGTCAATACATATAAATCCATGAAAAAAAAAATAATAATAAATAAATAAATAAAAAAATTTATTGTGAGATTTAGAGCTATAAAAGAACCGGATGAACATGGAAAGAGCCTTATTTATGTTCGTTCGTTTAATTTTAACGAGACAAAATAAACAAAAACGATCGTTTAAACGGGCAAAATAGTAATAGTGATAAGATTATTCATGACCGTTTATGTTCGTTCATTAGGATACTAAACGAACATAAACGAACGAAAATAAATAAACATAAAATCTACAAAAATATACATACTATTGTGTTTTATAAGTGTTGTTTCGTTCAAAGAGACTATTTTTTTTTTAAATACATAATAAATATACACGATAGACGAACATAAACAAATAAATGAACATAAATGAACGTTAACGAACGCATAATCGAACGTTCAAGAACATAAATGACTGAACAAGACTTTTGTTCATGTTAGTCCATTTGACTAAACGAACGTAAAATCGTTCATGTTCGTTCATTTAATAAATAAACGAATTTTTGTTGAACGGTTCATGAAATGTTCACTAAACGTCTATTTTGTTTACATTATGTTGAAATGATGCATGCATTTGCATGGGTCCGTGTCAACTGAAATTTCAACACAACTATATGCTTATAGAGCATTTCGCAACATCATTTTGTTCCAAAAAAATTAAAAATTGTACAACAGCCATTTGTGCCCAAACATATATTTGTTATCCCTATTACCATTTTGCCCTTTTGATTGTCCAAAGGATACCTTATCACTTCATTATCCAATGCCCATGTGTGTGTGTTCAAGAGTAAAGGTATATAGAAACAAAGACAATGTGTGTTTGTGCTCTAGAATGAAGGCATAAAGAAACAAAGATAATAACTCAATAATCCAAATAAAATAAATACGACCCTTCTGCATTATGCTACGCGAGGGTCGTGTAAAACCCTTTGCAGGTTCTAAGGAATCGAAAAGCCACACAAACACACTATGGCATTATGCAACAATAACTCAACAATTTTATTTCTAAACAAAGTCATTGTTATACATGATCATGACTGATCCCAAAAGGTCAAAATTCAAAAGTCAAAAAACTATTTGTGTTCAAAACCTGTCATGAAATGAAGGGGGTTATCCAATGAACATGAAAGATATCTACTTCACGGAACTTGAGAATCAGTACAGCCCCAAAAACTTCCACCATACACCGCCAACAACTGTCCAGATCACCGCGTTAATACAAGACATAATAAATCCGATTTTAAATACATCTGGGAGCTCCACATAACCAGCTGTTGACAATACACACAAAAAATGATATTAGTCACAATGGACCATAACTTTCGAGATCAACCCTATTTCATATTCAAATTTAGCATAGTCCACTTTGTTATGTATTCGCAAAATTTATATTTTCTTGGAAAAGAAATGAAGAGACCTCATTTTAATTGCTAGTGTAGATCACTTCATTTGACCTCAAAAGTCATACTGGGATCACTATTTATGACGTTTAAGAGAAAAGTAACATACCTCCAAAGTAAACAGCAGCTTGACCACTGCTATAATGAGTTTGAGCACCAAATAAGTTTGTGTTATAAGCTAAAGCAAGTGCCGCCAATACACCAGGTACCCCAGCAGCCAAATGCATAGCAAGAAACGCAGAGTACAAGGCTCCCACATGACCCGTTTGACTAGCAAACATGTAGTGGATTAGGAAGTAAGCTCCTTGTAGAACACCAAATGCAGCGGGCCAACTCAAAGAGAAAGATTGAAGAAATTTAGCTACACAATTAGACATCCATGATACTACTCCAAGATTCGTTAATTGACCCGCCATTCCCACCAGTATTGCAAACCAAGTCAATGTGTCCCATGCTGATTTTTCAGTTAAACAATCGTCCCATTCAAGCACTCCTAATAATAATAGTACCGATAAACCCAACATTGCAGTAACAACACTCGGTATTCCAATAGAATCCCTGTTTAGAGAAGAGCCTATATTAGAAATTTGTATTCCTTTATACCTATTTCACAATTTTCCATTTGTTGGTCCCGTATTCCACTGGCAGACTTGGGATTATCAACCACGGTATTTATAATGTACTCTTTAAAAGAAATTATAAAAACACATATTCTCCATTTCTTCTCAAATCATATTAATAGAATCCACTAAAAATGGTCAATAGAGGTGGCAATTTTGACCCATTTACTTGTATAAATGGGTCAAATAGATAAATTAAAATAATATAATTAAGAAACAAACCGGCTCAAAGTCTCCAAAAAGCGTATTTCCAATGCATAAAATCACCTAAATTTAGCTTTACTATAAAAAGAGCAACTATTGTAATAATATAGTTTTTGAAAGCATATTAACAGACAAAACGTTTATAATAATTTTTCTAACCAAACTTGTAAACGCTTGGTTTTCAGGGGTAAATTTAACCTGGTCTGACCCGCCCATTTTTCCATTTATAATAAAAACAGAGCCTAGTAGTTTACGAAATATAACATACCCGAGTACCCAAAGAGAGACAGCAAGAAGCATAGTGCCGATCATAACCCATTCATTAGTTTTGACAGGGCCCATTGCTTCAAGCCTCTTGGCAGCCATAGCAGGGGCTTCCGGTGTATCTTTTATTTCAGGAGGGTAAAGTTTGTATAAGATGAATGGAGTAAGCAGAAGTGAAACAAACGCAGGTAAACTAGCAGCTTTGAACCACGATATCCATGGACTTGCAATAACTAAACCAAGTTCCTCTGCTAATTTCAAACACAAGAGGTTTTGTGCTGCAGCAGTCAGAAAAAGAGCACTAGAATTTCCGGCAGACTGTCAAATATCAAAAAAAAAAAAAAAAAAAAACTTCATGAATACAATCTCAATCGAAGTGCAACATTTCACTATTTTCATGATATTAATTTACGGTAAAAGATTTAACTTTTGAGCTTAGTCAAAGTCTGTAATTTTCACAGAATGGAGGGAGTACGTGATTACAATGAGTATGCACAAATATAATGTGGTTTGTACAGCTGATTATTTAAAACCAATATAATCTTTTGGCTTGGAACTAAAGTTGACCTAATTTATTGTCGATTAACTTAATATAACAACCTTTGCCCTATTGCTCCACAAGAAGCCATGCATAATCCCCTAAAAGATCTATTATATTGAAAATTTGTAGTAATTTCTTTTATATCTATTTTATTGTCATTGGATTCAGACTGAAAAATAGAAACGATATAAAATTTAATAAACAGGGAATTTGAAGACATATACAGATCTCTCTGAAAGCATAACCTAGTCCAAAAGCCAATAGTATGTGCATAAACTTAACTTTTGTTATTCAAATTGTGCAACTCTACAACAATTCTGATCGTTCAATCTTACTGAAAACTTCATGAATTTAGTGACTGATGCACCTAATTATTATATAGTCTAATCAAATTTCATCAATAACAAAATGTATGAACCAAGCAAAGTGCCCTTTTTACAATCCGCAAACTAAATGAGTAGTCCCCTTTCTACAATATCTAGATTTTTAACAGCTATAAAATATGTTTCTACCTTATATAAATGGTCTTTATCAACTGACAAACTACATCTAACATGACAGGCCTATCTTTACAACTATATACACTCATACAGATCACACCATTAACGAACACAATTATTAAAGTTTTATCACAATGAACTCACCAAGACCTAACTTGTGACTACATTATCGTATTGTCAAGATTACACTAGCATTTTATTACCAACCATAGGCTCATAGCAATATCTTATGATCTCTAACAAAACACAAGTATATCACTATTAGTATTAGTATTAACAATTTTTATACTAAATTACCATGATCAGTAAAACAGGCAAAACATCTATAGCTACTTTAACCAACAAATTTCAATAAACTCAAATTCAAAATTTATAGCACCAAAGAAACACAAACCTGAAACTGAGACTGAATAAGATACGACCCAAGCTTCTTAGAACTGGGATCATTCGGTTTACTCCCAGCAGACAACGACAATGACTTAATAATCGGCAAAAACACACCACCAGCTCTAGCAGTAGTACTAGGCATAGCAGGCGCAATCAACGCCTCACTCAAAGTCAACCCATAACTCAACCCCAAAGTACTCTTCCCCAACACCTTAACAAAATACGTCGCAATCCTATCCCCTAAACCCGTCTTAACAAACCCACGCGCAAAAAAGAAGGAAATAACAATCAACCAAATAACCTCATTAGTAAACGCACTAAAAGCAGTCGTAAAAGACAAAGTCCTAGTAATAACAGTAGTAGTCAAACCCAAAAAAGCCCAAGCACCGACAGGCAAAGGCGACAAAACTAAACCAGCAATAGTAGACGCAAATATCGACAAAAGCTGCCACGCTTGTGGGGTAACTTCGACAGGTTTCGGAACTACGAAACGAAGAACTAACCCAATTGCGACTGACAACACCAAAGGCACAAGCTTTGCTGTTTGTAACTGAGGCGTTGAGGGTTCAGTAGTGATGGATGAGGCAGATGCTGAAATGGGTCTTAATATTCTCCCAAAGGGTGTCAGAAAAGATGGTTTTCTTGGAGTGAAGTGGTGGCTGGTGGTGGTTAGTGGTGGTGATCGGAATTTCAAGGGGGTGATTGACGAAATGGGTTTGATGGGTGTTAATGAATTTGAAAAGGGTGTCTGAAAAGATGGTTTTCTTGGGTTGGATCGGAGGTGGAGGGAGGGTGGTGGGGAGAATGCGGTGGAGAAGAGGGCGGTGGACTCCATTGATGGTGGTGGATGTGGAGAGGGTTTTTGCGGAGAGAACGAAGAAGATGAGTCCCCACAGGATTTGAGGTTTGTGTTGGCAACGCCGCATAATATTTTAACTTAAGTCCATACTTGTATTTTTTATTATTTTTTTATTTTTAAACAAAATTTGAAAATGAAAAATGACGTATATAAGAGACAACATATAAGTCATTCTTAAAAAACAATATGAAAACAACTTCCACATTAATTAGGTTCGTAGAGGACAACATGCCCAAACTTTTTTTTTTTTTTTTTTTAATTATGAGAATACATGTTTCTTCAGGTGTCAACACTTTTAGGAAAAAGTTGATGATTTCAAAATAGACTTTAAGACTCATGACTTTTCTACTTTTCATATAAACTTGACAAGTGTCCTTCAAGTTTGTGTACCCAATCATTTTTCGACTTTTACAACTACGATTGCACAATGATCGAATCTAAGCGACGTTTTAAGAATCTTGCATAATTTTTTTTGTCCTTTAGTAAAAAGTCAAAGTTACTAAAATACTTTTTTTATACTTAAGCGAAATAATATTCGCTCTTTACTTTATACTTTTGTACCTTTTAGACATTTTTAACTTTTCGAAATAATATTAGCGATTTTTTTACTTTATACTTTTGTACTGTACATTTTTAGTACATTTTCACACTTTTCAAAATTATAATTTTAACTAAATACAAGACGGGCAAGTTTATTATCATTTTTTGCTCACTTGTAACATTCTTCCGAAATTTCTATCTGTATTATAATGTTCTAGGAGATTCATTGCCACCTTCTAGACATTTCCACCAATTATTGTCTTATTCATTTAGGATTGCATTCACAAAAATCGGAGTCATTATGACCTCGTCGTGAAACAACGTAAGCATGTCTCGATCTATTTTGGAACCTTTTATGAGGTTTTAGTGGTAGGAATTACTATGTACAAGTCTTTGAAACAACGTAAGCGTTTATAATAAAGCAGTTACAAAGACAAAGTCGAGTCTTTTATCAAATTTGCTCGCGATACTTCAAATATCTATCTGAATCAATTGGTACCGGAAGTCCTACATGCCTGGCAAAGATTTTGGGCATTTATCAGGTATGCTCTTCTTTTGTTCGCTTTGGTTTTGGTACTAGGCTATAAATCATACAACTTAAATTGCGTAGGGTGTTTGTATTTTGTAATTGGTTGAAATATATGGTACTCTCCGTTTCAAATAGTGCAGCGTTTATTTGTTTGGGAAGATTCACTTTTAAATTTACCTGCTTGCCTGTTAGTTATTATTGGTGGGATTGGTTGTGGTCTGTAAGTTTCCACTAGGCTATTTATGTTACTTGGTCATAAATTTAAAGACTCCGTTAACTCGTTAAGATATATACCTAAGTAAACACTGCATTTCTTTTGGGACACATGGAACCTTCTGTTGTAGTTACATAATAATGTAACAAACTTACCTTCTATCATGCCTGTATGTAACATTAAGTGGTTGTAGACTAAGGTGAAAGTATGTTGCAATTTGGTGCAACCTGTTTTAACGTTCGCTAGTAAGTAAATGAAAGTTTATTATATTTAGCTGTAAGAATGAAAGCAAGTTTCATATGTCGAAAAAGGTGCAAGTATGCTACATTTGGTATGCAATTTGACATTTATACAAGGATCAAATTCCATAATTCTATCGATTTTAAGCGGTTCACTTTATTGGAAGTTGATGTTACTTCATTATTTGATTATTCTGTTGGTTGTTATGTCAGAAAGTTGATTCTCGTAATGGTATATAGACAATTACAACCCATTTTCTTTCTAAGAAAGTTTATGACTTTGTTATTGAATGGAAAGATCCATTTGCCCATTACGAATCATTGTTTGGTTTATATTAATGTGCAATACTACGGAATTTTGTGTAAAGGTGACTAGGCAAATGAAAGGGGAAAGAAACAAAATGGATGTCTTTGGTCATGGAGAATCTTCATTTGGAAGAAACTTGACAAGGCTTTATGATCTTAAAGGATCTGCGAGATCACGGTATAATCTTGATGTCAATGGGATCAATAAGGTTCTACTCGATCGTAATTTGATTGAAGCTATGCCAACCTCTCCAATATTTGTCGAAATAAAGCCAAAGATTGCCGGAAAGAGCTTTTGGAATGATAACGCTTTTCTAGTTGTAAGTTTTCGTCATACTTTATATTAATTGATTGCATGGTTATTATAGTGTAACGAACTTAATTGGTGCATGATAATGTTGCGCATAATCGATGTGATGGATTATTCATTCTTTGGTTGGGGTAGATGAAGAAGCACAAGCTTGTTCTCGGGATCATTGATTTCATGAGGTAGTATACTTGGGATAATATCCTTTTAGCATGTGAGCAAGATGAAAGAACCACAAAAGATAAAAAATCTCGAAGACAATCTTGTTGGTAAATTTTTAGCTTCAAGAAAACAAGACAAGTTAAAAGCAACACCCTTGTAAGAAAACACTGGATTTTCTCCACGATGGAGTCGAAACTTTTACCCAACAAGAAGTGATGTATGTATATAGTTTAAATAAATGTTACTCGTCAAACTTTTTATATTTGTGGTTTATTTGAATGGTGAAATAAGAGTACAAATTTGATGCCGTTTTAGATGTCATGAATTAGTTAATCTCTTTGAACGAGCATAGATGAATATATCGATTACCCACAAGACTAATCATCACACGTGTCTGTGGATTCTTTGTGAATCATCCATCATACCAACATATTATAACTTTGTGTAGACTTTATTTCTCCTAGTGCCATTTCATATCATAATATGAGAAACAATTTTACAAAAACATAGAGTTGTTGCCAAACCCACATGATTTAACAAGAAATACACAAAAGATAAGTTGATGATACTAAAGCCAGATTAGGTCTATTTCCACTGAAGGGGACGCGCGAAAGAATTCAACAACTTTGTAGCAAACATCCTACCTCCACTCTCACCACCAAACATTTCAAATGATCTGCAACGGATTTCCATCTTCTTAAGCAAGGGAGAGAAACAAAGCAAACATTTGATCAAACATATTTCAATTTCTGAACCTCTAAAAAGTTCCAGCCCGACCTTCCGTCAAGAATCGCCAATTCTACTGTAGTCTACCTTTGAAGAACAAACTGCAGATGGTGGGACCTCATCATTGTAACAAGCCTACAAAATAAAATAGTGTGCATATACACATAACTAAGAGATTTAAATATAATCAATAATTTAGTACGATGATATGCATTTCACTCATCGTGATCACGAGGGACCGCAGATTTGGAGAACCACATATCAATTCAATAGCACATGATACCATAGTCTCATTTGCTAAAGTCTATCCTCCATAACTTAAGACTCTTGAGGCGGGGAAAGGCATTAGGAGACACGCTTTACCATCCACAAATAACTATAAGAAAAGTGATACATAATAATCCAAATCAATTAGGTAAAACACTAAACAAGCTAAGGCTTGTGATTTTATGTAAAATGAGTTACAATAAAGTCCAACGGCCTTACCTCGCAGTCCAAAAAATCTAGCATAAGATTCTGGAGTTTTGGCAGAAGACTCATAAGTTGAATGACACTGAAACTCGTCAATATTGCCTTATTGTCAAGCTTACGACGGCAGAAACATCAAGCTTACCAAGTACTAGCAGTGGTTACCAAGTACTAGCAGTGGTAATCACTACCATTAGCAGTGGTTACCAAGTACTAGCAGTGGTAATCACTACCACTAGCAGTGGTTTAGTAATGCTAGCAGTGGTTAAGACGCTGACGAGGCACATTGTTGTCAAGAAAAAAGCAATACACTTTGCCATGTTTCTTGTTTAATTTACTATGAATCAGAGATTGAGTGAGCTTCACTTAGGTAGGCATAAATGACTAATTTAAAAAATGGTGTACACATGGATATGGGTATATTTGGTAATCAAAATCATGTCATAGCACTAGCATTTGCACAATCATTTTGCCTTTTACCATTTAAGCATAGATGTGGTTACCAAGTACTAGCGGTGGTTATCACTAGTACTAGCAAGTGGTAATCCAACCACTAGCGATGGTTACCAAACTAGCGGTGGTTATCAACTACTAGCGGTGGTAATCACTACCAGCGATGGTTACCAAACATATAATTAGATAAAATGCATATTCACGTCTCAGAATCGTAAAAGGCTAGTAAAATCCAACTTCATATCATGGGCATTCCACATCAAGATTAATAAAAAAATCTACATAACCATCATAAAGAAGAAAGGGTTACCGAAAGTGAAACCGTAAGTGGCCATTAAGGCTTTGTTGACGATGATAATCCCGACAGAAGTAGTTAAAAGCTTCTTGGTATGCAAGACCTCACATCATTGAACTTAGTGGCCTATACAAAATTCAAAAGAAACGAGGTCATTAAAAGCTTCTTGGTATGCACATACCTCTGTAATCATTTGGTATTGTTTCCCTATGTCATCTGTAAAGGGATAACGATTTGCATGAATGTTAGCAAAATAAAATCATAATACATACTGAAGTAAGGCCATGTTTGCAACAGATAAATAAAAGGTCGGAATTTTTGTCTTGGCTTTAACATTAGGAAGCACGCTTAAGTATCCAAATGATATCAAATGATGTTACATAAATAAAGATATAAATATAACTGATTTATCTCTTGGAACAAGACCACTTACATATCCCAACTTTACTTGCTTTGACAACTCGGTAGTCATCTCCTACAAACATCGGGGTGTCAACATGTTAAACACCTTGATTACATATATGTATATTTCTCATGATTTCGATTTTGGCACTTAAATTACATGTAATTCAAGTATAAGCACATCTTAAGATCCTTTTTATAAGAGAATTAAAGAGATAGCATTAGACTTATTTATCACATGCCATGACATATGGTGTCGATTAAGAAATATCATGAAGATTATAACCCCAAAATCACATCATACGGTTCGATGATGAAATTGAGCGACAAACAATCAAGATAATTGAATCATCATCATCCTTGTTGCTCATTTGAGGCGATTGTTGAAGATGGCGAATACTCAACACTTGAACTGAAATAAACCGGCATTGATCGATTAGTAAACAAGTTGTGGTCGCTAATATAAGATCTGGACTAACAGAAATAACTTGTGGACCAGAATTATCACTAATGTGTATTATGAATGAAAATAAATATGAGATAAAATAATAGATCAAACTATGCTACTCTAAAATTGAGCACATAAACCCCTCTGTTTGCAGCAAGTTAATAATGGGCAATGCTGAAATTAATATGTCAGGATACGTAATATATACATTGCAGGCGGCAATAGGATCTCTAGTGGGTCAAAGTAACGTTTACCATAAAATACTTTGCTAAAAAGGAAATGGTTCAACCTAGTGAAAAGACGGTCATTTGTAATCATATTTGACACACTAATTTTTTTCTAAAATTTAGAATTTTTTGGACAAAGAATGTTTCGGGTACATTACATCCTACCCTTACCAAAAAAAAACAATAAAAAGCTACCCATTTTGACATATTACAAAAGACTAAGCAATAACATTTAACATTATAGTGAAGTGGAAACCACCTGTCCACCTGTAATGACCAATGCACAACAATGGAAGAGATTCAAATGGGTACCTGTAGTAAGGTGAAGTAGGGCTGTAGGCAGGGGAAGTAGGGCCAGGTGAACTCCGACTGTACGACGGTGACGTCGGGCTGTACGACGGTGACGTCGGACAGTAACATGGCGAGGTTGGGCTATAGGCGATGCGGATGAGTAATAATCTGGTGAGGTTGGTGAGTAACCGGGGGTGGTTGGTGAGTATGAGTAATTTCTTGGTGAGGCTGGGGAGAAAGTAGGTGAGGTGGGAGAGTATTCACGAGATGTGGATGAGTAATAATCTGGTGAGGTTGGTGAGTAACCGGGGGTGGTTGGAGAGTATGGGTAATTTCTTGGTGAGGCTGGGGAGAATGTAGGTGAGGTGGGAGAGTATTCACGAGATGTGGATGAGTAATAATCTGGTGAGGTTGGTGAGTAACCAGGGGTGGTTGGAGAGTATGGGTAATTTCTTGGTGAGGCTGGGGAGAATGTAGGTGAGGTGGGAGAGTATTCACGAGATGTGCGGCTGCAGTTACAAGGACTTGATAGGCTATAGTTAGATGTTGATGTTGGAGAAAAGCCCATCCTACCAACATGAGGAGAAAACTGTGCATCGATACCGGGTGAAAATTGTATATGTGGGCTACAGAGAGGAGACATTGACCCGTTATGGAAAGGAGTCGTTGGCAATTGTCCAGGTGTCATCCCAGTGTCGGGACCGAAGTCCATATAACTCGGGAGTTGAACATCTAAAGCTTGCTCTAGCATCTTCTCGTTCAATAAGAGATCACAATCTCCTGTCCCTAAAGGAGCAAGCTGGCCCAACATTATATTCTCAGTAACTCCACGAAGGTAATCTGTTTCGGCATAGACTGCTGCGTCAAGAAGAATGTCAACTGTTTCCTCAAACGAGCATCTCATCATTGGCCCGGTATCGTTCCTATTGATCCCGTGACGTGTTATGGCCATAAGGTGACCACGATGTGTCATAGTATCACATAATATAGCCAAATGCCGATAATTGACATAGGATCCATCAAAAGAAATGACCGAAGCTCATCAAGCAACGCCCTCCGAGCAGCTTCTATCCCAAGGACCTCTAGCTCAATCAACTGGTTGTTCAAGGCGCAACATCTTCATGACCCATAACAGCTAGCAAATTAACACCTTCAGTATCAAGCATCCATTCGACCTGGCTTGAAGGACCTGATTTGATGAACACCTATATCAGCCCTTAGGGGCATTTCCATGACATGATCCTCAGCCGCAGCATCGGTTGTCATTCATGATCGAATACGCAGAATCAACTTGTCAGCATTGCGTTAAATCATCACCAACATCTTGCAATATGATGCTCAACCTTATCAACCATCATCTCCGATTTAACTCGATCCGAGTAGCCATGGAGATATCTTAACACCTCATCCGGCATTTCATAGTATGATCAAGCGATAATCCATTCGACTTCAGTAGCTTGAGCTCCAAAGCACACTGAATTCTTGGCCTGATCCTTTGTTTTGCTGACATCAGGCTTCAAATAGACAGATAGCAAATCTTTTTGTTAATTCTTGGCACTCACACCAGCATAATGGAAAGTGTTGAGCGATTTGTGTTGGATGCCAATCATTTCTCCCGGTGCAACAAGTGACTGTTGTTAACCCACTATCGCTTATATTCACTGAGAAGCTAGCCTCGAAGGTGAATGTTGAACAACAGAGTAGCGTTCTTTTGAGCTTCGATACTTAACATATTCCATAGCTGAAGCTTTACCTACAATTTCCAGTGGATGCATATCTGAAGTCTGTCTTAAATCAATGTAATTCCAAATAAGTCGTTTAAGATTGACAGGCATCAGATGTTTTCCAAGCTGGACTCTATCATCTTCGAGTTGTTGTGACCATCGATCAAACCTGTTGACTCTCCACCACCCATTGCATGAGTTTCTGAATCCAAAGAACTCTCCGTGATAGAAACTGGATAACATCCCGAGAGAGGTGTTAATCTTCCTCTTACCAACCGCCTCTGGTAACCAGTTTCAGAGTTTTCCACAAAACCACCCCATGAAAAAGAACTCTTGTGGTGACTTTCTACAAATCCCGACTTTCGGGTCCGTAATCATCTTTCGTGAAATGAGGAAGAGTCCGATCCATAAAACCAAACGGAATTCGTTTACCCTCCACGTTCTGCTGTCCCACACAAGCAGTCATCTGTGATATATTGATGAAACTTCCTTTTGAACCGGCTGTGACCATCGCCTTAAGATTGTTGCTTTCTGATAAGCTTTTTTGGGCACTACTTCCTGCATCATCACGAGCCTTGTTGAGAACCTGAAACAGAAGAGCGTGTTAATCGCCTTATTAATATATTGAAATCTGTCACCTCTTTTAGCTAAACATTTTAATTTGATAAGATGCAACACATCCCAAATAGACCAATTCATGTGTATCGAGTACCTGATTGACTTTATTTTCAAATGACTCCATCATCGTTCGACCAGGCTCTGCCTCCAATTGATTATCTTGAGCAGCCCTAATAAGCTCGTTCACCTCATTCTTAGCTTTGAAGATAGTTTCATTGATTGTTTCCATAGTGGATGCATCAGCAATTGTGTCTCCAATACCAATGCTGAACCCTTGTTGCAAAAGCCAGTAGTTAATAAGCCACTGGGTATGTCCGAGAAACTTGCTAGCAGCATCTGGACCAACCTCCTCCCTAAGATATTATTATTATAACCATTAGTTAATTACACACGTATTCCACACTAATTACCAAATAGAAAAGTCCAGAAAACAAACCAGATGACGTGTATAAGACTCCCAGTAGATGCACCAAGGGTTCGTTTACAAAGAGTACCAGTGATAACCTCACCCTTCTCTATTCGTACTTGAGTGTCACCAGGCGTCAAATATCCAGTTTCAGTCTCTGAATGCCAAGCTGCTGTTCTAATGAGATTGATCTGCTTTGGAATAATGAGACCGAAAACTTGTTTTCCTGTCCATAGAGGTCTAGGTTTCAAAATGGCAGGTGTTGGTACTTTTCCATCAAAGTCCTCCCACCACATCAATATGTTCATGAATACATCCTGCATACACGTAGAAACGGTTATTAACTCACAAGGAAAAGATGTGCACCTTAATATCAGTCTTCACAAGCTTTTAATTAGTACCTTCTCGATAAAGGTGTCTCTCTTGGTGATTTTACGGCAGCCTAACAGTGTATCTTGCACAATACCCATAACAGGACGATTTGCTTGAGGCGAGACGATGCATTTAGGTACCATCATCAGCTCTAGAATTTCTGCTCTTGTTTCACAAGACTGAGGTACGTGCATGTTCATTTCATCGCCATCAAAATCAGCGTTATATGGTGATGTGACTGATAAATTCAACCGGAAGGTGGAGTGAGGCATGATCTTAATCCTATGCCCCATTATGGACATCTTATGCAGACTTGGTTGTCGATTGAAGAGCACCATATCTCCATCAATCAAGTGTCGCTCCACCTTTATAATGACAACATTATTAAAGATGACAAGTGAACAACATTAACAAAATTAGGAGCAAAAATTAACCAAGGAACATGCCTTGTATCCGAGCTCAAGATGATGATCACCCTTTAAGTAACGAAGATCAAGCCTTTGACCATCATCCCGGATAATATATTTTGCTCCAGTTTTACCAGGGGGAGGATGGGGACCGTTCGCAACAAGCTCCTCCAACCTAATAAAATATTCAAAAAATGGAAGTCAGCGCCAATAATCAACTGAGACAAAAAACTATAAAAGTATAATCTTCAATGTGTGCATATACCTTTCTTTGTTGTAAGGAGTGACTTTCTGGATAAGTAAGATTAACAGCAATACTCCATGGTACTCCTAATTCATCAATGTTAATCGTTGGATCCGGAGTGATGACTGTACGTGCCGAAAAGTCAACACGCTTCCCCATCAGGTTACCTCTAATCCGACCCTCTTTTGCCTTGAGCCTACTGCATATGGATTTGATAGGACGACCTGAACGTTGAGTAGCCTGCGGGAGAGCCAGAACTCAATAAGATTAGAATATAACAATAGTACAATCTGTGTATAATATGACATGACTGGAAGCGTTAGTATACCCTTGGCTGACCCGGAAGCTCATTGTCAAAATATGCAGCAATATGAAACTGCAGTAACTGAGCGAATTCAGAGATTATGTGAGCAGGAGCTCCATTACATTCTTGCCTTCTCAGGTTCTCATTGTGTCTGATTATCATAGCCAGCTGATGAGTCAAATCATCCTGTTTCAGGGTTCGGTAGAATACAAAAAAGTGAGATGAAGTTCACCGAGTTAAGCATTTTTCATATACTTATTATCATCGCCAGATGATGAGTAAAGTCATTGTTAAATTTTTTATCTCTACTGATACAAATGTGTAAGAGAGAAATAGCTAAAGAGTAAATGGGTCAAAATAGGTATAAAAGACGTGTATTTCTGGATTCTAAATTTCTAATGTATACAACCTACTAATCGCTTCATTCAGACACAGTGTTAACATTCTGTAAAGTTATACTTCTTTAGACAATTTTTAACATTCGAATATTTTGTGAAATTTTGGAAATGACCCATTTTGAACCCATATCAAAAGATAATTTGTTTTGACATTTTAGTATTTTACCCAACCTTATTGACCCATTTTGACAGTGATTTAGTAACACGTAGCAGTGGTTACCAAAATATACTAGCGATGGTTTAGTAACACTAGCGATGGAATGAAACATACTAGCGAGTGGTTTAGTAACACTAGCGATGGTTACCAAAATATACTAGCGATGGTTTAGTAACACGTAGCGTGGTTACCAAAATATACTAGCAAAATATACTAGCAGTGGTTTAGTAACACTATACAAAATTGAGTGACCGTAAATAATAAGCATAAAAACAGAACACACACCTGCACCCTCTCATTAAAAACAATCGGAACCAAAGCCTTTGTTCCTTCAAAATCTTTATTACATTCTAAGCGCTACCCGCTCCAAATAGTACTCGCTATAAAAACAGTGCTACATAAATACAAACTGATATATCAAAACTACGCCTTAAAATTGCGATAACTCGAATATAGTTGACTCCACCAATTCAACACGCAAACTGATAAATTGAGTTATTCACCTAGCACTATATAGTATATACTACTCATACTATATACAATTACAGTAATTTATTCAACTGATAGAGAATAAGTAGACCTGGACGTGCGTTGCCGGTACCGACGTCGATCATACCCATATGATTTTCAACATGTGAAAACAATTTAACCAATAAGCATTAAAAAAACGAATTCAATCGCCCCACATAAGAGATTAGCTCTTGTCAGGCCTATCAATTTCAGGAAACCAAAAAAAATTGTTAATGTTCTGGAGATGATGAGATGATAAGAATGAGAGGCGGTGTGGGTATAAGCTGGACCAGATATTATACCGGATCTCGCTAAGAAAAGCCCAAAGTCAAAAAATATTTTTTTAATACATGATTAAAATACAATAGTTAGAAGTAAGAAGAATAGCATCTAAGCTGTGATGATCGTTTGATTGATGGTTTGGATCTGTGTTGGATCTATGTAGCAGTGGGTAGCAGTGGGTAGAAGTTTATGTTAAAGTTTAAAAAGTGAATTGGTAAGGAAAGAAGCAAAGATGCTCAACATGTAAAAATAGTTAAGGGTACAATAGTCATTGTAATTTAAAAAGTATTTAAAAGTTATGTAAAAAAAATATAAAAGTACAAAAGTACAAAGTTAAAAAAGGCGCTCAAATTAATTCGCTTAAGTCGCTCGACATTGGGAAGGAGCAAAAAGAATAAAATAATACTTTCTAAAGTTTGACTTTTTTCTCGAAAATATCAAAAAAAAAATCGCTCGAATCTTAAAAAGTCGCTGGAAATAAGTCGACTATAAATCATAGGTACGAAAATGATTGGGTTCTGAAAAATGTCAGGACACTTGGCACTCTTAGATTGGAAGGAAAAAGTCGCAAGTCTCAAAGTCTATTTTGGAAATACCCCAACTTTTTTCCTAAAAAGTGTTGACACCTTGAGCAAAACATGCATTCTCGAATTACCCCTTTTTTTTTTTTTTTTTTTCTGGAAACAAATAAGGTAAAATCAAAACGTGATCATTTTAATATGGTAAGTGATTGCATACTCATATTTTTTATTTGCAGACTTCAAAATGTGTTATACATAGTAGTACATTTATTATATAAATTATATGTTGCTTTTGCAGATTGTACGTTAGAGTGTGCAAATAAAAAATAAAAGTGTGTCAATCTAGCTCAAAAGTGTTTACCACAACGCTATCTAAGAAGGTTCATTTTGTTATGTTAGATCAAACCGAACATACTAATTTACTATGTTAAACTCGGTTTATAAGAACTTGAATCTAACTTATCCAAACTAGCTCAAAATCAGCATGTAACGATTTTGCCAAGATTTCTTTGTTAGTTAAGAAGAGAATCTTCCTTCTAGTATTTTGGGCAAGAATCGAAGTGGTACCTAGTGTAACACCCCAATTTTGTGATACGCAATGAATTCAAAGCGGGTGTTACTTCATGGCACAACAATATAATAATAGAAAACGAACTCTAATGGAGTCGTTTTAAAAGATTTATCATTCGATTTATATAAATATCAGAGTTTACAAAAATGAGGTCCTAGATGGTTCCAAGTTTACAAAATACATTAAATGGGTTTTCGAATGATAATAAAATTTATAGCCTTCTTGAGTATCCGTGTTCCTCCGTGCCAACCTCGTACATTATGGACCTAAAATACATGCTTAAAACTGTCAACACAAAGGTTGAGTGAAATTCATAGAGTTTGTTAAATGGTTGAACACATTATGTTGGTAGTGTGAGTTAATTAGACTCACACCAATGTTTTGAAAACAACACAGTTATTATTCACTAAGCATCATGCAATCAAGGAGTTAACTTGTTGTCATATAATAGTAACCGATGCCCCAAGTAGGTAAAATTTGCCGTTTTACGATGTACTCAAATATAGTGCGTTTGTTTACCGGATCTGGTCAAACAAAGCGGGATAAATCAATCCCGATAGATCTATCCACAATATTCGCGCCACTTCACTCGTGATTAATGATTCATGATTTAGGGACTTAAGATTGGCAAATGAGGTAACTTAGTGCAAGTAAAATAATCGAGATAAGTATAGAATTTGAAAGCAATGTGTTCGGTTTAAAATAAAGCATGTATCTCCCAAGGGTTTGTAAAACAATTAAGTAATAGAAAGTGGGGCTATGAACTCACCGTAGTGTAAATGATGTTAAGTACTTTAACGGATGATGGATAAGTCGGAAAACTTCTATGTGCAACCTAAAATGAAATGTTGCGACTTAGGTTTGGAATAATGTTTAAGGAAACATAAACCATCCTATATATATTCTATGTTGATCATGATGTAGTCAATTATCATTTGATGTTTATTGAAAGATCTTTAATATGTGAAAACATATTTAGTTTATAGATATCGTGATTACCGTTCGGGCCATCATAATTCGAGAGGTCATGCGATGGCGTTCGAGCGACTAGGACACTTTAATTCGTAAATCCAAAGAACTCGTCGATCGTTCTACTCAAATGAAACCCTCACATGAAGCTCCCTACTATTGTAGCACTTAGTAAATACAACATATGTTTTGAGTGAAGATTGTTATAACATAAAGTTTATCATGTTTTAATAACTATATAGTTTTACAAGTTCTGTCGTTTCAAACAAGCCTTGAGGCTTTAGCCATAGCCTTGCTGTGACTTTGGTCTTGACTTCCATGGTCTTGAGACTTAGCTTTGGCCTTAGCCGTAGCCGTGGTCTTGGCTTATGGCCATTAGGCCTCTTGGTTTGCTTTTAGTTGTGACAAAAGTATAGTTGTGAAACTTAAATATAGGTCAGTTTCTGTTTTTGAAATATTTATGGCCTGTTTAAGCGTTTTAAAGGTCCGAGCTTCTTCATTATTAAGGGAAAGCGTCGTTCAGGACAACTTTTGCGTTTAACTTTTGATGATTCGGACCAAGTACCATTTTAGAACGGCGAACTCAAAACAAGCTATTGACGGTTTCGGCGTTTTGGTTTGTTAACTTCTTTTGGCTATAACTTTTGACTCGTTTGTCCGTTTCGGGTAATTCAAATTGCTATGTTTACCTTTTTATCTTGTCTACCATATTATGTAAGTTAGAAAGTCCTTATGTTACTGTTTTTAATGGTCTCACAAGTGTAGAATATGACTAGTTTACATGTTTGTTACTTTTATGACAATATGTGTAACACCCCGACCCGACAAGGGTAAAGATATCTGTCTGGTTTCACATCGAACTTTAACTAATGTACAATAGCGGAAGCCTTTACAAAACTTACAAAAGATAATATAAATAACTTATATTCAAAATAAATCTAAGATCTCTATGGTCAAATCTTGCTCGTCTATACTCTCAAACCCGATCACTATCCCATAAGCTTATCTTGAGCGATTAATACACCGCAGGAAAAGAAAAGTGCGGTGAGCTTACAAGCCCAGGTGAGCGGATATAACGAAACAAAAGCAAAACAAATATCTGAATAACGAAATAAAATGAAATAAAGGCAAAGGATCTTTCGAGATTCTGCGGGCAAATAAATATCACAATCAAACAACCACATAACAAATAGACATCACACGGCACATTAAAGACCCATACACAAACACATCGGGACAACCAAACATACAACATATCAAGAGCAATAGTTTCATATATACCAAACGAAAAGTCTAAAACTAACGAAAACACTTCCAGCAAAATAAACATGGCATTCATACAAATCAATTAATCAACATTTAATACACTTAATGCAATATTGTAGCAATGAACTAGCAGACGGGTCATGGCGGACATAATAGCTAAACCGTTCTCGGATCAAATCCTAACCTTAGCGATTTTAACATGGCGGTCACATATGCAAGCAGATAATTAACCTTCAAAACACTCAATTGTACACTAGCACATTCATCTCGCAAATCAACGCATTCACGTAAAGATAACAAATCATAATATTAGATATACGAATCATGTTTTAAAGTATTAATCCCATCCTAGCATGGCAACTAATAAATCACTTAAACAAATACATCATAAGCACGTTCACTAACATATCATATCAGAATACATAATATAAACACTCGAAATACCGAATCATACAGAATACTTAATCACAAAAGTAATGAGATAAAGATTTAGTCAACTACCACGAGCCCGAAACATATCGATCATAACATATCATAAGTAACCATTGGAGTAGCTAGCTCCCGAATTTGTGAAGACGCGTATTGCACCGACATCATTCACCGACAAATCATATCGGATAACGGATCGGATCTAGGATGCATCCATCGCCCCACGACAAATATAGGTAATATAATACCAACCGAGCTCATAACAAATAACGAGAAGGGACGTGGCGAACATCACTCTCGCCTAGAGTCATATCGAGTGCATCAGCGATCACGGACATGGAACCCCATGACTAGTTAAACTTGGCTCGGTGTCAAACTAACTTAGGTCGAACAAATTGTCATAAATGACACAGATCATACTTCATCTTAAAGATTTCATATAACTTATCGATAACATCTTATCATAAGGTTCATATTCAAATATAGTAAGGTTCAACAATTACACATATCAAAGTCTTCCTAACATAAAGTTCAAATCGGATCTTGCATGGTTCAATAAAACATAACCGGATAAACAACAAATCACACAATCGGAAAAAGGTTCATAGCAATGGCATTGGAAACCCTAATAAGTAAAATGGAAAGACTAACGAAAGAACATCGAAGGAACCTTTAGTAAGAAGGTCGAATGTATGTGCGATAACATAAGTGTCTTCAAGTAAGCAGAATATCCGTACCTTAAAGCAATTGAGAAAAGCAACAAATGAGCGAATACGAAGATGTAATGTCGCGTCTCCTTCAATGAATCTACACGGATTATGATTATTTAATACTTATTAGTATATGATTAATCTCATTAATACTTTTAGGGTTGTCGATTATTCCCATTTTTAGTGACGAACGAAATCACAATATTTTAGGGTATTCCTCATTAATTCACCAACTTCCTATTTAGGTACTAGGGTTTCCCTTACTCTTTAAATATTACTAATTACGCATTAAATCCACATATTACTTCCTTTAATGATTTCCCAATTTAACCTAGAACGCAAATGATAACAAACCGAAATTAACTCAACCTCATGTGTGTCCTTACGAAATTTGTTTACACATGTTGACCCACAATTACTCAGAATTACATATTACACTCTTAATATCTTTAATTATACGACCTAACCTTATATTATCAGATTTTACACTTTTAGCCCAAAGGTTTTAGAATTTACAAAACGTATCCTAATAAATTAAATACAACTCGAATAGCCCTTTAAATATCCAAAATTACATGTTTAACCCCCACACTTATTTTTATACGTTTAAGACCTTTATTTTACTGTTTACAAAAATAACCCTTAAGTTTCATAATTTACAAAACCAACCCAAAACTTTTATTTAAGACCGAAAAGCATAATTCAAGTACAAGCCCTAAACCTAGGTTACACCAATCATTAGCTCATCATTACTACTTCATTAATTACCTTTAATGATTACAAGAAAACCCTAGTTTATGCAAAACCCTAATCGCCCCTTTTAAAAACCTTCCTCTTTTCATGTTTAGTCGAACCCTAAAACTCAAAACAATTCATACAAGCTTCAAATTAATAAATATGTATTTTATTCAGGTCTTATATCATGTAATAGCTTCTGGAAAAATCAATTCATGATCTCTAAAATATTATCGCCCATTCATTATTAATATACGATTTTAGGGTTTAGGTTTCAAATAATTTCATACGACATATTAAACATGCATGACCAATTTTATGTGTTATATATGACTTATAGGACTGAAATCAACATTAGAAACATACCCTTGATGAGCTTGGATTGTTAGAACAAAAGAAGCACAAAACCCTCACTGTCGAAACCCTAATTCATCCAAAACTACCCACGACTAAAGCGACAACCTAGGAACTCGAACACTATTTTTCCCACCTTCTTTACCTTCAAACTTGTCTAAGAAAAATGGTCTCAAGCTCTGGAAACTGGAATTCGATTTATGAAGGGTTTTGAAGTCGGTTTTAGGGTTATCGGCAATAAGGGATTTTATGGGAACCGAATTATATATATATACTTGATTTATTATTTTATTATGGGCTTTATAATGTATTGGACTTAAATTAAATGGTCTCTTACTAATATAAATTTATATTGGGCTTTTACTAATTAATTTCTTTTATAAACTATTTTAAATATTTTGACTAATATGTAAAATACAAAACTAATTTTATAAAATCATAAACTATAAAAATTACCTTTACAAAGTGTTTAATATTTATTTAGATCATGTGGGATATTTCTTAAAATTTCTCGAATTTACATAGCTTACTTGGTATTCTTTTGAATTAATTATTCATACTTTTGATTGTAGGGTATTTTGGTCTTTTGTGAATTTTAGAAATTCGGGTATTACAATATGTGAATTAAAACAAGTGATTGAGTATATGTACATCATGAATCAACATAGTAACTATATATATAGCATGAAATAGTTAAGATTATGAATAATAAAGATGAGATGATGGTGGTGATAAGTTGCTTACAACTTTGGCTTTCAATAAGAAAGGAGTAACTTAGTAAGGATAGGACTTTGGTTGATCGCGAAGACTTGGATTGAGCTAGCTTTCCACACCTTGGCACCCTTTCAAAATTGAAGAGTTGGTGATGAAGTACTAAGTGACTTGAGTGGATCTAAACTCGAAGATCACTTAAACTGCTAGAGATTTGATGTAGTAGCTTGATCTTTGGAACTTCCTTGCATAAACTTTGGAGTTTATAGATCAAATGATGGAAGATGTGAGTGTTTTAGGGTATGAACGACCAAAATCAGTTTGTGAAGGAGTTTAGGATGTATTTTACTTCCTATTTATAGGAGGGTAAGTTTGGTTAACCATATATTGAGTTAAATATTAACCATGGTTAAGTTAGGACACTTGTAATGATCAAAATGAACCTTGGTTAGGATTAAGCCACCAATATGATAACTCCCCCCCTTAGGTCGGTCTCAATGTGTCTAGGTGGCTTAGATGATAAGTTTTGATAATATCTTGAGTTTAGCGTAAGTTTTGGTTCGTTAAATGCCAACCGTAAGTCGTTAAGCCATAAAACCGGGTATCGTAAAATACGAAACTTACAGAGAATGATGAGACTCATCATTATACTCCATCTAAAAATATAAAATGAGTGATAAGTCTCATTGGGAGCAAAAAACGCCGCTTAAAGGCGGAAACACTGGTCAATAACGTAATTGCAGCTTTATCGGAAAAGAACGAAATTTCGTGGAAACGACCATGAATTTATTTAGAGTAGACTAAAATTAGTCTAAAAGTGATATGAGATGTCAAAATGTGGTTTTCTTCATACGGGATAACTTAACAATTATTTGTGAAGTTTAAAAGTTCTGCGATTTATGCAAAATGTAGAACGTACAAGGTAAATTCCTTTATGGTCAAAGGAGGGAAATATGTTTGACTTTTCCAAAAATGTAAAAGTGTCAAAACATATTAGAAACACTGTCGAGAATCGTTAAGTCCGGATGTAAGTAGAATTGTTTAAAACGTAAGTTTAGTTTTTCAATAAGATGGCTTATTTGGTAACATAAAATAAATCTTAAAAATCTCAAATTAATCATGAGTGATCTAAGAATTTATCGATGTTAGGAAAATTATCGAGTTGATTTTCGTTATCGCGTGATGTTTAAACGATGGACCGTTCAAATGAAACTTTATAACGATGTTTTCTTAATAACTTTGCGAAGATGATCTAACGATTGTCAAACTCTCGGTTCATTACTAAAATAATTTATCTTACGAGAATGTGAAATAAAATTTTACGGATGAATAGTAAATGTGAATAGTAAAAGTGAATAGTAAATTCTCGAAAATGAAAAGTAACCTAAAAATGCGGGTGGTTACAGTCTCACCCCTTAATGGAATTCCGTCCGAAATTCGGTGTGTGTTATCCGATGTTGAAGTGTCTAGGAACATGAGGTGTATCGCGAATTCTAATCTTTGCGTTCTCAAGTTTACGGTCATAGAATGTGTTAAATACCATGTGGCTTAACTTGATAATCTAAAGGGTTTTGTTAAAATCTTATAGAGTTCAATATACCTAAAGTTTGGCTTTTCCCGATTCTCAAAACGAATCATATCTTATTATATCGAGGCTATCAATAAAACCATAATTTCTAACATGGAGTTTTTGGTGATAGTGTGCGACATGGAGCCTAATTTGTATTTGTATAGTTTCCTTAGTTGTTTCGTGGGTAATCTCTAAACACCTTAGTTCAGCAAATGGTTAACTAACACTTTTGTCGATATAGTGCCTCAAATGGAATAGTTTTTGTTGTTGTTAGGGTAACTGTTGTTAATCAAAGGTGTAAGATATTGTTGATGTGAAATGGTTTGTAATGATGTGAAAATTGTCGCTGTAGGAAAGTCTTGCTAGTGGCAGTGGATATCCAAACCACCCCAAAGTTGATCATGTCTTAGGTGGTTTTAGATGAAGGCTATATCGTATAGTGTTTATGTCTACTAGTGTTTGAAAGAAACATATTCTTGTGAAGTTTTACATACTTGACTTACAATGGGGTTCGGATAATGATGTGATATGTTGATGATTAGAAGAGTGTAGTGTATGTTTACCATTATTCTTAGGTAGAGATGTCAAGTTTGTTTTAAAATCAAAAGTGATTTTAAAGGAATATGGCGGAATGAGATCCTTGAAACCTAAACAAGCTAGTACTCCTAAGAAATGACGAGAAGATTTGATGACTATCCCAAGATAGTAGTTCGGATTATCTCATGTATGAAAATTTCAAGAATGAAATTAGGTAGTATAAATAAGATGTTAAGATTTTCTTTGAGTGGTAAGACACTATCGTGTCTCTAGATCTTTTAATGAATTCGGTGGTTTATCGAGTTTAAGTAGGAAATTAACCTCGAATATAACCCTTGTATAACTGTTCTCGGTGTTTGAAAATTTAAGTCGAACATAGTTAATCGGACTATGTTCCAATACCCTAGGTTAAATATAGGTGATTAGGCTATATTTAGCCGAGGTTCGATAAAATTTTCAAATACCTAAATTAGGTATACTTGTGATATGTCCATAGCTTTTGAGAAATTGTCCACTAAGCAAAGGCGATATCAAACCATCCAAGAGCAAGTCCCGCCATAAAAGACTTGTAACCTATGTTTTCACATTCCATTGCATAGAAGATAGTATGGGTAGATACGTGTGGAAAGGAAATCTTGAGTAATCCTAAAATAGTCCATACTTGGCTAGCATTACTGGACCTTTAACAATGAAGGTTTCGTAAGAGAATTTTGATGAATGTAGAAAGTTGTTGAACTTGACTTTTATAGATGATGAGTCACTTTGTCATTTAGAAATCCTATTTCTTGTATTTCCATTAGGAAATTGATAGACCTGTGACGGGTTTCATGCAAAACGATATCATATAATGTTTAGAAGATAATTTTTAGAGACTATTGTATAACTTACAATATCTGATGAGTAGTTGAGACCATTGTGCAACTCACAATGTTTGAGAAATAGTTGAGACCATTGTGTAACTCACAATGTCTAGGAAATAATAGAGACCATTGTGTAACTCACAATGTCTAAGAAATGATGGAGAGATCATTGTGTAACCCACAATGTCTTGAGAAATGATGAAGAGACCATTGTGTAACCCACAATGTCTTGAGAAATGATAGAGAGATCATTGTGTAACCCAAAATGTCTTGAGAAATGATGAAGAGACCATTGTGTAACCCACAATGTCTTGAGAAATAAATGAGACCACCGTAGTATTTACGAAGGTCTCGAGAATGTAATAGAGACCATTTGTATCTCACGGTGTCTTGAAAATGAATGAGACCATTGTATCTCACAATGTCTGGAAGTAGGAAAGACCATTGTAGTCGGTTACAATGTCTTGGATAAAGTTTCGTAATCCTAAAAAGCACAAGTAGATGCATGATTGGGAGATTAGAAAATATGATTGTGCCAGTAATGCCTTAGAATAGACATACTTGAGATATGTTTAGTCTATTGTTTAGCTAAAATGATTGAAAATATGTCGAATGTATATGTCAATATACTAGTATGTTTTGTATAGCTTAAGATGCCTAAAAGTCACATAATCGTCGGAGGATGGAAGGCACGGAGAACGAAAGGCTATAAAATGTTTTTGTTTGTAAAAGTAGTTATAGTTTAAGTCTCAATTAGACCCGCTTTCTATAACTTGGCTCGATACCAATCTGTAACACCCCAATTTTGTGATACGCAGATGAATTCAAACTGGTGTTACTTCATGGCACAACAATCATAATAATAGAAAACGAACTCTAATGGAGTCGTTTTAAAAGATTTATCATTCGATTTATATAAATATCGAGTTTACAAAATGAGGTCCCGATGGTTCCAAGTTTACAAAATACATTAAATGGGTTTTCGAATGATAATAAAATTTATAGCCTTCTTGAGTATCCGTGTTCCTCCCGCCACCTCGTACATTATGGACGAAATACATGCTTAAACTCACAACACAAAGGTTGAGTGAAATTCATAGAGTTTGTTAAATGGTTGAACACATTATGTTGGTAGTGTGAGTTAATTAGACTCACACCAATGTTTTGAAACCAAAAGCAGCTTATTATTCACTAAGCATCATGCAATCAAGGCGTTAACTTGTCGTCATATAATAGTAACCGATGCCCCAGTAGGTAAAATTTGCCGTTTTACCCGATGTACTCAAATATAGTGCGTTTGTTTACGGATCCTCGGTCAAACAAACGGGATTCATCAATCCCGATAGATCTATCTACAATATTCGCGCCACTTCACTCGTGATTAATGATTCATGATTTAGGGACTTAAGATTGGCAAATGCGGTAACTTAGTGCAAGTAAAATAATCGGATAAGTATAGAATTTGAAAGCAATGTGTTCGGTTTAAAATAAAGCATGTATCTCCCCCAAGGGTTTGTAAAACAATTAAGTAATAGAAAGTGGGGCTATGAACTCACCGTAGTGTAAATGATGTTAAGTACTTTAACGGATGATGGATAAGTCGGAAAACTTCTATGTGCAACCTAAAAATGAAATGTTGCGACTTAGGTTTGGAATAATGTTTAAGGAAACATAAACCATCCTATATATATTCCTATGTTGATCATGATGTAGTCAATTATCATTTGATGTTTATAGAAAGATCTTTAATATGTGAAAACATATTTAGTTTATAGATATCGTACTACCGTTCGGGCCATCATAATTCGTGAGGTCATGCAAGAACGTCGAGGAGCTAGGACACTTTAATTAAGAACCAAGAACTCGTCGATCGCTTTACTCAAATGAAACCCTCACATGAAGCTCCCTACTATTGTAGCACTTAGTAAATACAACATATGTTTTGAGTGAAGATTGTTATAACATAAAGTTTATCATGTTTTAATAACTATCTAGTTTTTACAAGTTCTCGTCGTTTCAAACAAGCCTTGAGGCTTTAGCCATGGCCTTGCCGTGACTTTGGTCTTGACTTCCATGGTCTTGAGACTTAGCTTTGGCCTTAGCCGTAGCTGTGGTCTTGGCTTATGGCCATTAGGCCTCTTGGTTTGCTTTTAGTTGTGACAAAAGTATAGTTGTGAAACTTAAATATAGGGCAATTTCTGTTTTTTAAAGATTTATGGCCTGTTTAAGCGTTTTCAAGGTCCGAGCTTCTTTGACATTAAAGGAAAACGTCGTTCCGGATAACTTTTGTGTTTTAACTTTTTGATGATTCGGACCAGAAGTACCATTTTTAGAACGACAGAACTCAAAACAGCAAGCTATTGACAGTTTCGGCGTTTTGGTTTTGTTAACTTCTTTTGGCTATAACTTTTGACTCGTTTGTCCGTTTCGGATGATTCAAATTGCTATGTTTACCTTTTTATCTTGTCTACCATATTATGTAAGTTAGAAAGTTGATGAGTGTCTAAATACTCATCATTTTTGTACCATTTAAACTGCAAAAACGTCTGAAAACACTCAGAAATGCATCAAAATGATAAAAATATCACAAATAAGTGTTTTATGTGTTTTAAATGCAAAAATATCAAAATCTGGTGAAAAAGTATCAAGTTTGCATAATTGGCGCTTTAGTCCCCAAGTTTCAAAAGTTATCAAAAACAGTCCCGGTAAAACAAAATAAAGAAAATATCATTTCAAATCTAGGGATTCATGAGTTGTCAAAATTAGTCCTTGAGATTTAAAATTGTAAAATTACAACTTAGGTCCCTAAACTTTCAAAAATGACAAGTTTTGTCCTTGGAATATTGGAGATTGTCAAGTTTGGCCCTTGGATTATAATTTCAGAATGTACATGATTGGCCCTCGAAAATCGAATTGGCGACAATGGTCCTCAAGTTTGGAAGAATTGCACAAATGGTCCTTGTAATAATAAACAAACCTTGGCCCTGTCAAAATAGCTTGGACCCCTGCCATTACCCTTATGACCCCCTGCCATATAACTTTTTGGACCCCGCCTAATATACCCGGTCAAACACCCAGTCAAACCCCACCTTTTCCCTCCATTATCCCTTCCCCCTCTTCACCACTTGCCTGCAAAACTCAGGCATCTCCCATCAACCTTATCCCTTCCCCCTCATCATCACCTGCCTGCAAACACCTCACCACTAGCTCACATACACCTCCCCTTATCCCTCAACCCCCCAGCTGCTTTATATCCAATTTCCCGCCAAAACTCATCAAACGGCCAAGATCAACTCAAGTAATCCAATGGCCAAGGAAACAAGTGGGATTTGATCAGAAGTCTAGTGGAAGACATTTTGGTGTATAGAAAAGAAGAAAGAGAAGCAAGAAGTGCAGTAGTTTTTAGTTTTTAATTTTATGTATGTCGTTCTTAATTTTCTAAGTTTAAATTAGCTTCTAAATTGTAATTTCGACTTAATTGTATCAAACTAAGTTGTTCGATGTATTGAAATTATTTTCAAGTATCAATTCAAGGTTATATAAATATTTCATGTTTTCATGTCCTTTGTTAAGAAAATCAGTTTCAAACTCTTACATCCAAGCCTCTAGTAGCTTATTGTTAAATTCAAATAAGCTTATGTGAGCTATTGATAGCTTTTGGTAAGCTTAGAACTCAGTTTCACTCAAAATTGGTAATTGGTCAATAAAAGTCAACCTGTGCAGAGATTTTGGTTCAAGCAGTGATGGAAATGGACGTTGGGTGTTGCAGAGCTTGAGTTGGATTGGATTAGATTAGTATAGTTATGGTTCTGGTTTAAGCTGCACAAATAAGCTGGACACTTGTGAGTTTTTATCTCAACTCCATTTCTAATTCAGTTGCACAAAGTGCTTGTATTTGTATCTGTGGTCATTAACAGTTTAAACCTGTTTATTTAGTGGTAATTAGGATAACTAGATTCAGTTTCAGTGTTAGCATTAGCTTATTCAGTAGATAGACCAGTTAAAGATTGCAAGACAGTGATTTAAATGGTGTTTGGATTTTATGGCAAATAAGTGTTAAAGGGCTGTGCAGTAGTTGAGATCAGTTGCTTTACACTTCTTTAGTCATTTGAAACTAATCCTAGTTCATATTGACCCTCTGAATAAGCTTAAAGTCAACATCACCATGAATCTGTCTTAAACTCATGTCTGTTGGAAATTTGTGAAATCAAAAGCTTGTTTTGTGTTTAGAATTCATAGAGATAGCTTGCATTAGGTTTATTTCATCATAATACATCAATCTCAGTCCACAAATTGGTTTCAAATCTCAAAATAGTCAACTTTTCAAAACTGCTCAAAAGTCAAAAAGAGTGAAAATCTCAGTTTTCACCCAACTGGGATGATTTTTCATTGATTCAATTTTGGGTCAATTCAAGTAAAACTTTGGGTTTAAAAACTTCAGTTGGTCTAGTTTCTTAAAATGATTTTTGTAGATTTTTAGTAATTTTGTACAAGCCTCAAAGTAGCTTGTCAAAAAGGGCTTATCTCCCCTGTGCACACACTCGGTATATCTTGAGTGTGCATGCAGTGTTATCTGAGGCTTGTCAAAAGCTTATTTGAGCTTTTCTCGGGCTAATTCTTGGTCTATAAGTAGCTAGCCAGGTCTAGTGTAGGATCCTATATCCGGTTTTTAGTTTCGACTTATTTGAGTGGCTTATTTTCTAGCCACAAAGTAGGCTTATAAAATCATTTTTTGCACTTGATTTCAAAACATCAAATCATATGATTAGCACTTAAGAGGTTTAGGATAGTTGTAATAAGTTGATTTTGAGTAGTTTTAACATATTATAGCTTCTGTGATAGTTTGGTGCTCATTTGTAGTCTTTGGCTTATTTCAAGTGCTTATTTATAAGCACTTGTCACTGCAGTTTCATAATCCTACACATAAGCTACTGTTTTTTATGTTTTTCTTAGATTTAGAATATTAATTTAGACTTTTCCTGAATTTTTCAGATTTTTCTAGCACTGTTTGCTATTTTTCCTCATTTAAATCAGTTTTTAGTACTTTTTAATTAGCTTTTAATACAATTAATTCAGAAAAGTTTCAAAAAATAATTTTCAATTTTCCTAAGTTAAGATAAATATAAAAGCAAAAAATAATTTTTCCAGATTTTCATAGTTTAATTTATAATTTTAGCAATTTAATTAGTTTTAAATAGTTTTTAATTAGTAGAAAATAGAAAATAATCGAAAAATATAAAATTAGTTTTGAAAATTCTCTTTAGTTATTTTAGATTTTTCTAAGTTATAATTTCATTTTTCTAGCTTTATTTCATATTTTCTTGTATTTTAGGGTATTATTAAATACGTAAAAATAGTTTTTAATTAATAAAAATTAGATAAATAGTTTTAAAAATAATTTTCTTTTTCTAAAAATTTTCTCTTATCATTAGGTTTGTAAAAATATCATTTTCATATTTTTAGGATTAAGATTGCTTCAGTTTCACATTTTCTTTTGTAAGTTACGTAGTATTTAAAGTTTTATAAAAGAAAAATCAAAAACATCAGAGTTTAAAAATAGTGATAGCGTTTATTTAATAGAATTTATCTTTTTAATTTTCTTTAATTTGCATTTAAGCCCCTGTAATTTATAAACTTTCTCTTTAGGTATAATTATTCATAATCATAACCCTTTTCCGTTCAAATTCTCTCGATCACTATTCGTTTGATTATTCTCGCACAGCTCGTTGGGACATAACGACTGGGAAACACTATACTCCTCTTGATCTTCATTGCATTTGGTTCTAGGCTGTTTGAAGTTTATTACGGTTGACCATTCACAAGTGGTCGACTTGTGACAAAACTTGACCGTCTGGTAGCGAATCAAATTTTAGGCGCCACGGGAGTTGTGCTAATTATCTTCCGTTTAGCGATTAGTGATTTGAATATTCACTCTTTGTTCATACCATCCATCTATATCTATATATACATTTCTTATAAAAATCCAAAACCCAAAACATCCAAAACGTATAAAACACAAAAATATTTTTCTTTTATTTCTATATATATATCAAAGATAAAAATACAAAAGATTTGTCGTTTTCTTTGTTTAATAATAACAACATAAAAATTACCACCGCAAACCAAAGCGAGGTACTACCTAGCTGGGGTACGACCATAATAAGTTCCCGAACCAAAGATTAAAACTTGCCTTTGTGTCCTTGTGAGTGGTGTACCTTTTTCAAAAAGCCATTCATCTTGTGATTATTGGTTTAAGTTCACCGTTGTTTTGCCTCGATATTGTTTTAATTGGATTTGTTGTTATATCTATTTTTCAAGACCATAAAACCCAAAAAGATTCTTCTTACCCCATTTTCATAATTCCTTTCCTTAACTCGAGATCTCTTAGAGTTAACTCTAGTGTATCTTTTCGCTCTTCTAGATCTGTAAGCCCATTTCGTGAGCTTGTCGATTCCAAGAGGCGTGTCAGTAGACTTTCGCCCATCGGTGGGATCGAGATCCGGATCGCTCACACTACTCCGCTGTCATGGCGGAAGCGTCCTATGTGTGAGCTTCTCCAGCACCCATCGATGGGTATGGAGATGCTATTGTTATCCCGCCATCGTGGTGAAAATTTTGAACTCAAAACCGGGTTCTTGAATCTTGTAACCTCAAGTCAATTCTATGGTTTTGAGCGGGATGATCCTCATGCTCATATTCGATGGTTTAACAAGATTGCATCTACCATCAAATACAAGAATGTCCCTACAGATCTTTGTCAAGCTTCTTACATTCCCATTTTCCTTGAGGGCAAGCCCGGTTGGCTTGAAAACAACCCCTAAATCAATCGAAACATGGGAAGACTGGTGAAGAAATTTGTTAACGAGTTTTATCCACCTTCCAAAACCACGAGTCTTAAAATGAAATCATCAAGTTCACACAAAGTTTGATGAACCCTTGATGAATCGTGGGATCGTTTTAAGGAGTTGCTCATGAAATGTCCTCACCACGGTTTCTCCGAGTTGATGCAACTCGATACTTTCTATAATGGAGTGAGTCAATCGATCAAGATTCTCTCAATTCCTCATTGGAGGAAATTTCTTGAGCAAAAGCGTAAAGAAGCTTTAACGATAATTGAAAACAAGTCTAAAGTCCGCACCGCATAAGCAAACCGGTTGTTTCCCAGTCGGTGTTGGTCCTTCTACTTCATCGCTGGTGAGTCAATCTAGCACCGATGCTAAGATTGACAAACTCACTGAAGCAATTCAAGCTTTGGTTCTCTCCAACCAAAAGAAAGTTTTTTCCACAAACTTCACCTCCTGCTGAAGTTAAGAAAGTGGAAGTCGTGTTACTTGCGGTGGCCCCCATGCCTATTACAATCAGTATGGCCGAGGGTAACCTTTTGAAAGCAAACGTGTGGCGGGATTTCTAATCCAGAGGCAACCAATACCGTGCTCCTATGGACCCGAACCACCGTCCTAACCACTACCTCGACCTCCGGTTTCAACCAAAACCAAAACCGTAATCAAAATCGAGAATAGAACGAACCAAGGTTTTCAAAACCAAGGTAATTTTAGTCAAAATAACGGTTTTCAAAATCAAAGTCAAAACTTCCAACACCAAGGAAATTTTAATAGAAACCAAGGTCGGGAAATTTCAACCTGTGGTATTTTCATGGCAATAATCAAGAAATTTTCAAAATCAAGGCCCTAATCCAAACAATAGAGGCGAATTTTCCTACACAAGATCAAGCCATTGTTCCAACTGGACCATCATCGATGAGTTGTTGAAGCAATTCATGAAATCAAGAGGAAATGAGCAGGTTGTTGGTTAGCGGTTACGACATTAAGAAGTCTTTAAATGATCGACCCTCGGGCTCGGTACTTTACCTAGCAACACGATTGCTAATCCGAGGGCGATGCAAAGCGATCACAACCGAAGTGGTGCTCGTATGATGGACCGCTATTCCTACTACCTCTTCTTCTTCTCTCCCGAAGGTAGCGGAAAGTGAACCCGAGGCGACAAAGGACAAGGAACTTCCTACTAATAACGGAAGTACCAAAGAATGTCCATCCTCGAGTTGTCCGAACCCAAGACCAAACAGAGTTGTTTTGAACCTCGATTGAAAACCCCAATCCAAAACTTCTATTCCTTACCCATCACGTTTAAACGAGCAAAGCTCGCGAAAAGGCCGGTCATCAAATGGAAAAAAATTTCAAATTTTCCAAGAACTTCATTTTGACATAAGCTATGCGGATGCTATCATCTTGATGCCCAAGTTTGCATCAACTCTCAAACACATGTTAAGCAATAAGGAAAAAGCTGTTTGAAATGGCTAAAACTCCTTTGAGCGAGCGCGCTTTCGTAGATTTTGTTAAAAAGCTTCCGAGAAGCTTGGAGATCTGGAAAATTTCTTCTTCCTTGTGTTTTTCGAAATGATTGAATGCTTTGCCCTTGCCGATCTTGGTGCAAGCATCAATCGATGCCTTATTCAATATGGAAGAAACTTTCTCTTCCGAACTTGTTCCTACCGCATGACTCTTGATCGTTCTATATCGCGTCCTCTTGGCATCGCCGAGGATGTATTAAATGAAAGTAGGAAAGTTCCATTTTCGGTGACTTTGTGGTTGTTGATTTCGATCGATCCTCGGGTTCCCTCATTGTTGGACGAGATTCACGAGCAGGCGTGCTCTCATTGATGTATTTGAGCAAGAAATCACGTTACGTGTGGGTAATGAAGTCGTCACCTTTAACCTTGATCAAACTTCGAGGTACTCCTCAAATTATGATTACGAATCGGTTAATCGAATCGATTTAATTGATATTGCTTGAGGAGTACTCTCAAGAGTTTCTTGGTTATTTTCATAGTGCGTGGTGGGATTCCACCACATCTTCTCAACCAATCATTGCCGACTCTTCCCCTCTCACTCCGTTTGAGGAGGTGACTTCTTCCGGAAGAGATCGATGAGTTTCTTGCTAGTGATGAATCAATTCCGCGGAATTGATGGTGTTTATGATTCGGAGGGGATATCCTTTATCTCGAGCAATTGTTAAATGAAGATCCATTACCGTCACTCCTCCGAAAGAGATCACGATTGAGGAAATCAAATCGGTACAAACATCTCGAAGAATTTCCGAGGTTGAACTTAAGGACCTACCTCCTCATCTCGAGTATGCATTCTTGGAGGTGATGATAAATTACCCGTCATAATTGCTAAAGACTTAAGCGAGGAGGAAAAGATCGCTCTCATAAAGGTCTTGAAGTCACACAAGCAAGCAATTGCTTGGAAACTCTCCGACATTAAGGGTATCAACCACGAGTTTTGTACTCACAAAATCTTAATGGAGGATGACTTCAAACCAGCAATCCAACATCGAGAAGGGTGAATCCTAAGATTCATGAGGTTATCAAACAAGAGGTTCTCAAACTTCTTGATGCGGTTTAATTTACCCGATCTCCGATAGTCCTTGGGTCGATCCTATTCTTTGTGTTCCAAAAAGGGTGGCATAAGCTGTTGTCACAAATGAAGAAAACGAGTTAATTCCAACTCGATTGGTTACGGGATGGCGTGTGTGCATTGACTATCGCAAGTTAAACGAAGCCACCCATAAAGACCATTTTCCTCTACCCTTCATGGATCGGATGCTTGAGAGATTAGCATGGAGCGAATACTATTGTTTCCTTGATGGTTTCTCGGGTTATTTTCAGATCCCCATTGATCCATTGGATCAAGAAAAGACCACATTCACCGCCCATACGGAACTTTTGCCTACTGACGTATGCCTTTTGGCCTATGTAGCATACAGCGCGTTCCAACGATGTATGATGGCAATTTTCCACGACATGATCGGGAAACAATGGAGGTGTTTATGGATGACTTCTCGGTCATTGGGGACTCATTTCAAACATGTCTCTCCCATTTAGATAAAATGCTAAAGCGGTGTGAAGACACCAATCTTTGTCTAAATTGGGAGAAGAGCCACTTTATGGTCAAAGAAGGCATAGTCCTTGGCCATAAGATTTCCAAAATGGGATTGAGGTAGATAGAGCAAAAGTTGATGTTATTGCTAAATTGCCTCATCCCACTACCGTCAAAGGTATTAGGAGTTTTCTTGGTCATGCTGGGTTTTATCGCAGATTCATACAAGATTTTTCTAAAATCGCTCGGCCTATGACCCATCTTCTTGAAAAGATGCTCCTTTTATCTTCTCACTGAGTGCATGAGCTTTTGAAACATTAAAGAAAAAGCTACGGAAGCACCCATTCTAGTTGCCCCGATCGGGATTTACCCTTTGAGCTCATGTGCGATGCAAGTGATTTTGCTATCGGTGCGGTCTCGGGCAACGAAAAACCAAGCATTTTCACCTATCCACCACATAAGTAAGACTATGATCAAGCTCAAACCCATTATACCACTACGGAAAAAGAATTATTAGTCTGTGGTGTATGCGTTTGAGAAGTTTCGCCTTACCTAATCTTGACCAAATGTGTGGTGTATACGGATCACTCGGCTCTCAAATATCTCTTTGCAAAACAAGATGCAAAGCCGAGATTGCTCCGTTGGGTTCTCCTCCTACAAGAATTTGATATCATTATACGTGATAAAAAGGAGCCGAGAACACAGGTGGCGATCATCGTCCGTCTAGAAAACCCTCACCGGGATGTGTTCGAAAAAGGAAATAAACGAAACATTTCCTCTCGAAACACTCAATGTGGTTTCTTTTCGTGGAGACTCTTCTACCCATGGTTTGTCGACTTTGCAAATTACCATGCGGGTAACTTTTGGTGAAAGGGATGTCGTCTCAACGGAAAAACAAATTCTTTAAAGATGTAAAACATTACTTGGGACGACCCTACTTATTCAAAATTTGCGCGGATCAAGTCATCAGCGATGTGTGTATGGTCGTCGAAGCCATTGACATTCTCAAGGCTTGCCATTACGGACCTCTTGGGGACATCATAGCCCCAACTACTGCTTGCCAAGAAGGTGTTTGATTCCGGATTCTATTGGCCCACGATTTACAAGGATGCCCATGAATTTGTCAAAACACGTGGACGCTTGTCAGCGTCACGGGAATATCTCATAAAGAAATGAAATGCCGCAAAACGCCATTCAAGTGTGTGAGATTTTTGACATCTGGGGCATTGACTTTATGGGGCCATTTCCTTCGTCTCGTGGTAATAAATACATACTCGTGGCCGTTGACTATTTGTCAAAATGGGTTGAAGCTAAGGCTTTGCCTACCAACGACGCCCGAGTTGTTGTGAAATTCTTAAAATCTCTTTTTGCTAGGTTTGGAACTCCACGAGCTAGTGATCGTGGTACGCATTTCTGCAATGACCAGTTTGATAGAGTCATACAAAAGTATGGTGTAACTCACCGTCTCTCTGCATACCACCCCAAACAAGTGGGCAAGTGGAAGTTTCCAACCGAGGGATTAAAAGGATTCTTGAAAGGACGGTGGCGAAAACCGTGCCTCTTGGTCGGATAAGCTAGATGGCCGCACTCGGGCCTTCCGTGCGACTTATAAAACACCCATCGGTGTACTCCATACAAGCTTGTGTGCGGAAGGCATGTCATCTGCCGGTTGAGCTTGAGCACAAGGCATCTTGGGCCTTGAAACATGCCAACCGATATTCGAGACGGTGGTGATCACCGGAAGCTCAAATGAATGAATTAAATGAACTCCGTGATCAAGCATACGAGAACTCTTTGATCTACAAAGAAAAGACAAAGAAGATTCATGACTCCAAAATCAAAACCGCGTTTTCAACGTCGGTGATCGAGTCCTTCTTTTCAATTCAAGATTGAAGATTTTCTGGAAAACTAAAATCCATTGCGGACCATTCACCACCACTAAAGTATTTCCTTATGGAACCATTGAGTTATCTCAACCCGATGGTCCAAACTTTAAAGTGAATGGTCATCGATTGAAGCATTATTTTGGAGAGGACATTCCTCCGTGGTTGTCCGGACCTACAAACTTTCCCCATGAACCAATGAATGCGGGGATCGAGTCAAGCTAGCGACTCGGGAATCAAAAAAAGAGCACACCATATGGGTTTTCACCGCATTTCGACTTCTTTCTACTTTCTACCACCCTAGTGTGGGGAGTTGCCCATTGTTGTATATAAAGTTTAAAAAAAAAAAAAAAAAAATCAAATAATGGCCGTAGTATTTCCCTTTACGTTCTATGTTTCGGCATAACCGGTGCTTTGAATATTGAGGGCAATATTCATTTCTAGTATGGGGGAATTCTCACGAATTTTATCATGTAATTATACCGCCTGATCCCATTTTTGGCCAAAAAATTTTTTTTTGGAGTAAGTGTTTGCACTTACTCGACTTATAGTTATCGATCCACCATGTCTAATAAACAAAAGGATTGGCTAATCCAGAGCAAACGGCTCTTGGTAAAGATATCTCAAATCCGTTGTTGACTTGCAATTTGCCTAAAATTGTATGGTGTTATTCACCATATCTTTAATTAGTGAAGAGTTGGCTAGCCCGCAAGTTTATGGCTTGTGGTAAAGGCGTGGAAAACCATAATTGGTAATCGACTCACCAAAGATATTTTATCTAGAGTTGGCTAGTCCGAGCAAACGGCACGGTAAAGACAAATCAAATCCGTTGAAGGCGGTGATTTGCTCAAAATCATTTGGTTATCGGTGTACCAAGGTTCTTACTTGAATCGAAACATTTGGCTACTCTAGAAGTAATGGCTTTTGGTAAAGAGATGAAATCCATTAATTTTCTCAAAACATTGCTAGGGACTAGCAATATCTTAGTGTGGGGATTGATGGTGTCTAAATACTCATCATTTTGTACCATTTAAGCGCAAAAACATCCGAAAACACTTTCGAAATGCATCAAAATGATAAAATATCACAAATAAGTGTTTTATGTGTTTTAAATGCAAAATATCAAAATCTGGTGAAAAAGTATCAAGTTTGCATAATTGATAGTTTTAGTCCCCAAGTTTCAAAAGTTGTCAAAAAGCAGTCCCTGGTAAAACAAAATAAAGAAAATATGATTTCAAATCCCTAGGATTCATGAGTTGTCAAAATTAGTCCTTGAGATTTAAAATTGCAAAATTACAACTTAGGTCCCTAAACTTTCAAAAATGACAAGTTTGGTCCTTGGAATATTGAGATTGTCAAGTTTGGCCCTTGGATTATAATTTCGGAATGTACATGATTGGCCCTCGAAAATCGAATTGGCGACAATGGTCCCTCAGTTTGGAAGAATTGCACAAATGGTCCTTGTAATAATAAACAAACCTTGGCCCTGTCAAAATAGCTTGGACCCCTGCCATTACCCTTATGACCCCCTGCCATATAACTTTTTGGATCCCCTGCCTAATATACCCGGTCAAACACCCAGTCAAACCCCACCTTTTCCCTCCATTATCCCTTCCCCCTCTTCACCACTTGCCTGCAAAACTCAGGCATCTCCCATCAACCTTATCCCTTCCCCCTCATCATCACCTGCCTGCAAACACCTCACCACTAGTTCACATACACCTCCCCTTATCCCTCAACCCCCCAGCTGCTTTATATCCAATTTCCCGCCAAAACTCATCAAACGGCCAAGATCAACTCAAGTAATCCAATGGCCAAGGAAACAAGTGGGATTTGATCAGAAGTCTAGTGGAAGACATTTTGGTGTATAAAAAAGAAGAAAGAGAAGCAAGAAGTGCAGATGGTTTTTAGTTTTAATTTTATGTATGTCGTTCTTAATTTTCCAAGTTTAAATTAGCTTCTAAATTGTAATTTCCGACTTAATTGTATCAAACTAAGTTGTTCCGTGTATTGAAATTATTTTCAAGTATCAATTCAAGGTTATATAAATATTTCATGTTTTCATGTCCATCGTTAAGAAAATCGGTTTCAAACTCTTACATCGAGCCTCTAGTAGCTTATTGTTAAATTCAAATAAGCTTATGTGAGCTATTGATAGCTTTTGGTAAGCTTAGAACTCGATTTCACTCAAAATTGGTAATTGGTCAATAAAAGTCAACTGCGTATGAGATTTTGGTTCAAGCAAATGATGGAAATGGACGTTGGGTGTTGCGAGCTTGAGTTGGATTGGATTAGATTAGTATAGTTATGGTTACGGTTTAAAATTTGCACAAATAAGTCGGACACTTGTGAGTTTTATCTCAACTCCATTTCTAATTCATTGCACAAAGTGCTTGTATTTGTATCTGTGGTCATTAGCAGTTTAAACTGTTTATTTAGTGGTAATTAGGATAACTAGATTCGGTTTCGATGTTAGCATTAGCTTATTGAGTAGATAGACCGGTTAAAGATTGCAAGGCGTTGATTTAAATGGTGTTTGGATTTTATGGCAAATAAGTGTTAAAGGGGCATGCGATAGTTGAGATCGGTTGCTTTACACTTCTTTAGTCATTTGAAACTAATCCTAGTTCATATTGACCCTCTGAATAAGCTTAAAGTCAACATCACCATGAATCTATCTTAAACTCATGTCTGTTGGAAATTTGTGAAATCAAAAGCTTGTTTTGTGTTTAGAATTCATAGAGATAGCTTGCATTAGGTTTATTTCATCATAATACATCAATCTCAGTCCACAAATTGGTTTCAAATCTCAAAATAGTCAACTTTTCAAAACTGCTCAAAAGTCAAAAAGAGTGAAAATCTCAGTTTCCACCCAACGGGATGATTTTTCATTGATTCAATTTTGGGTCAATTCAAGTAAAACTTTGGGTTTAAAAACTTCAGTTGGTCTAGTTTCTTAAAATGATTTTTGTAGATTTTTAGTAATTTTGTACAAGCCTCAAAGTAGCTTGTCAAAAAGGGCTTATCTCCCTCAAGGCACACACTTTTCGATATATCTTGAGTGTGCACAGTGTGTTGCGAGGCTTGTCAAAAGCTTATTTGAGCTTTTCTCGGGCTAATTCTTGGTCTATAAGTAGCTAGCCAGGTCTAGTGTAGGATCCTATATCCGGTTTTAGTTTGACTTATTTGAGTGGCTTATTTTCTAGCCACAAAGTAGGCATAAAATCTGTTTTTGGCACTTGATTTCAAAACATCAAATCATAACAGTTAGCACTTAAGAGGTTTAGGATAGTTGTAATAAGTTGATTTTGAGTAGTTTTAACATATTATAGCTTCTGTGATAGTTTGGTGCTCATTTGTAGTCTTTGGCTTATTTCAAGTGCTTATTTATAAGCACTTGTCACTGCAGTTTCATAATCCTACACATAAGCTCTGTTTTTATATTTTCTTAGATTCGAATATTAATTTAGACTTTTCACGAATTTTTGATTTTCTAGCACTGTTTGCTATTTTCCTCATTTAAATCGGTATTTAGTACTTTTTAATTAGCTTTTAATACAATTAATTGGAAAAGTTTCAAAAAATAATTTTCAATTTTCCTAAGTTAAGATAAATATAAAAGCAAAAAATAATTTTTCAGATTTTTCATAGTTTAATTTGTAATTTTAGCAATTTAATTAGTTTTAAATAGTTTTAATTCATAGAAAATAGAAAATAATCGTAAAAATATAAAATTAGTTTGAAAATTCTCTTTAGTTATTTTAGATTTTTCTAAGTTATAATTTCATTTTTCTAGCTTTATTTCATATTTTCTTGTATTTTAGGGTATTATTAAATAAGTAAAAATAGTTTTTAATTAATATAAATTAGATAAATAGTTTTAAAAATAATTTTCTTTTTCTAAAAATTTTCTCTTATCATTAGGTTTGTAAAAATATCATTTTCATATTTTTAGGATTAAGATTGCTTCAGTTTCACATTTTCTTTTGTACGTTACGTAGTATTTAAAGTTTTATAAAAGAAAAATCAAAAACATCGAGTTTAAAAATAGTGATAGCGTTTATTTAATAGAATTTATCTTTTTAATTTTCTTTAATTTGCATTTAAGCCCCTGTAATTTATAAACTTTCTCTTTAGGTATAATTATTCATAATCATAACCCTTTTCCGTTCAAATTCTCTCGATCACTATTCGTTTGATTATTCTCGCATAGCTCGTTGGGACATAACGACCTGGGGAAACACTATACTCCTCTTGATCTTCATTGCATTTGGTTCCAGATTGTTTGAAGTTTGTTACGGTTGACCGTTCACAAGTGGTCAGCTTGTGTGACAAAACTTGACCGTCTGGGAGCGAATCAAAAGTCCTTATGTTACTGTTTTTAATGGTCTCACAAGTGTAGAATATGACTAGTTTACTAGTTTGTTACTTTTATGACAATATGTGAATTAAAACAAGTGATTGAGTATATGTACATCATGAATCAACATAGTAACTATATATATAGCATGAAATAGTTAAGATTATAAATAATAAAGATGAGATGATGGTGGTGATAAGTTGCTTACAACTTTTGGCTTTCAATAAGAAAGGAGTAACTTAGTAAGGATAGGACTTTGGTTGATCGCGAAGACTTGGATTGAGCTAGCTTTCACACCTTGGCACCCTTTCAAAATTGAAGAGTTGGTGATGAAGTACTAAGTGACTTGAGTGGATCTAAACTCGAAGATCACTTAAACTTGCTAGAGATTTGATATAGTAGCTTGATCTTTGGAACTTCCTTGCATAAACTTTGGGTTTATAGATCAAATGATGGAAGATGTGAGTGTTTTAGGGTATGAGCGACCAAAATTAGTTTGTGAAGGAGTTTAGGATGTATTTTACTTCCTATTTATAGGAGGTAAGTTTGGTTAACCATATATTGAGTTAAATATTAACCATGGTTAAGTTAGGACACTTGTAATGATCAAAATGAACCTTGGTTAGGATTAAGCCACCAATATGATTACTCCCCCCTTAGGTCGGTCTCAATGTGTCTAGGTGGCTTAGATGATAAGTTTTGATAATATCTTGAGTTTAGCGTAAGTTTTGGTTCCGTTAAATGCCAACCGTAAGTCGTTAAGCCATAAAACCGGGTATCGTAAAAATACGAAACTTACAGGAATGATGAGACTCATCATTATACTCCATCTAAAAATATAAAATGAGTGATAAGTCTCATTGGGAGCAAAAATTGCTTAAAAGTCGGAAACACGGGTCAATAACGCGTAATTCAAGTTTATCGGAAAAGAACGAAATTTCGTGGAAACGACCATGAATTTATTTAGAGTAGACTAAAATTAGTCTAAAAGTGATATGAGATGTCAAAATGTGGTTTTCTTCATACGCGAGATAACTTAATGATTATTTGTGAAGTTTAAAAGTTACGTGATTTATGCAAAAATGTAGAACGTACAAGGTAAATTCCTTTATGGTCAAAGGAAGAGGAAATATGTTTGACTTTTCCAAAAATGTAAAAGTGTCAAAACATATTAGAAACACATGTGCGTGAATCGTTAAGTCCGAATGTAAGTAGAATTGTTTAAAACGTAAGTTTAGTTTTTCAAATGAGGCTTATTTGGTAACATAAAATAAATCTTAAAAATTCTCAAATTAATCATGAGTGATCTAAGAATTTATCGATGTTAGGAAAATTATCGAGTTGATTTTCGTTATGCGGCGTGATGTTTAAACGATGGACCGTCAAAATGAAACTTTATAACGATGTTTTCTTAATAACTTTTTGAAGATGATCTAACGATTGTCAAACTCTCGGTTCATTACTAAAATAATTTATCTTACGAGAATGTGAAATAAAAATTTTACGGATGAATAGTTAAAATGAATAGTAAATGTGAATAGTAAAAGTGAATAGTAAATTCTCGAAAATGAAAAGTAACCTAAAAATGCGGGTGGTTACACCTAGTCAGTCTCTAACTATCTGCTTCCAATAAATACGCGATAACGCTGACTCATGTGCTGAACACATATCAGTCACGTGCCTTTTAGGTTTTTTCTGAAAGAACCAAAATATTCTAGTTAAGGTCCTATATGTAGAAATACCAAATTTTAGCAAAATAGATCAACTTTACAAATCATCTTTACCGATTTAGAGGTTTCTTGTTTCTTCTAAATGCTAAATTTTAAAATCTGAAACCATATGACAGTTTGAGAAACTAAAAGTCTAAAACCACGTTCAAATTATGAGGGATCTTGGGTTCAGGCCCGGATATATAGTTGTGCAACGTGAACAGAGTGTTTAAAATTTTAAGGTCTCAAGTTATAAATTAAGCCCAAAAGATCCGGCCTCACAACTAGTCATAGTACTTTTTAGGTGTGAAGGAGCATCGAAATTTCATACCACCTAGTCTAGAATCCATGACTAGTTTGGAAAATTTGCACTTTTTTACCCAAGATACACACTTATTATTTTTTGTAACGGCAAGTATCTGTATCACATTATAATATAGAACAAATCATTCTCAGAGTATCCTAAACATAGCTTGAACCCATAATCATTTAGTTGAGAACCCATAAATAACCCTTTGGTCACTTATCTCTAATTTGACTTAACTTTATGTCATATTAATAAAACTAGCAGGGTACATGCGCGTTGCGATAAATATTTTGGTGAATCATGTATTCTAATTTATTATGTTCTTTTTAACAATTGTGATAATAAATATTTTAGAGAGTAATGTTTTTTCATCGTTTAAAATATCTATTTGATTTATATAAAGCTAAGTTTTATGGATACGGGTGTTAAATTTTTTTTTTGAAACCGACAAATCGAGTCGACCCGCTCAATCCGAAACTGAAAAAAACGATAACTAAGAAATCGAATCCAAAATTAGCATAAATCGGATAAACCTTCTTATCGAGGTCCGATTCGGCAGTTACCCGAATTGAACACTGTTTTATATACATGTAGTTTTAAATAAATTACTGCCGGATTAAAAATATGCGGAGTAGAATAAAATATAGAGAAATATTTTGTAAGTTTAGCTTTATTATTTTTATTTCATAAATTGTTGTTTTTGTGTTTGAATACTTTGTATAATATGTTTTATTATTTGTATTAGGGATATTTAATGCATGAACTCTGCTTAAGTTGGTTGTACAATATGCTTGATAATTTGTATTTCTTATGTAAAAGGTGTTTTAATAACTTTATTAATTGTATTTATTGACCAACTAATTTATGTATATAATTTTGCAAAAGTTAATTGTACATAATGTTTAATAACATGTACTGCTTAAAATTAAGTTTTGGAGAAGAGAAGTGCATTCCTTCTTTATATGTAGTATAGACTGGGATTTCTTTGAATACCCTTTAGACACATTCTGTCATCATCTGCCATCGACATGCAAACTTTTTATATCAAAATTCTTTCATTTTCAATCATATTCCTCTATTTTATGTTCGCAGTGCTTTCTAACATGTCCAATTTATACAATAACATAGATAAAAATGATAAACCATTTGACAAATCCACAATTCTTTATTTTTCTCATTTTATATTGCATACATATTTTTCATCCATTTTATATTTCCTTAACAAACATAACAATCACATGAAGCACCAAAGCAACCGTCAGAAGAAGAAACTGATTACGATGGCTCAACTTAATATATAAAAAAATTAATTAATAAGTAGAAACAAATATTTTTGGATATGAGTGTTTTAATTGTAGGTAGAATGAAAAAATTGTAACACCCCCAACAACCGAGGGCGCCATTCAATTGGCATCATAACACAGGTAATAAAGAATGGATAATAAAACCCGTTTAAGAACTTTTATTAATAAAATAATAAAGTTTACAAAAGTTTAATTGTTGCAGAAATACGGCCCATTAATAAAAAGTGGTCCCAAATACATCTGTGTAGTCTATGACCATGCCATGCCATGCCAAGCCCTGCCTTGATATCGTCATACTTCAAAATCAAATACCTGAGAAAATATGCTAAAAGGTCAGCTATAAAGCTGGTGAGTTCATAGGTTTACATAAAGCAGTTAAGTTGGACCAATAAGTTTGCGAGCTAACATTATAAAGTGCATATTGTTATACGAAAGTCTAGTAAGTTTACAAGTTAACATTATAATGTGCATAATGTTATACGGAAGTCTAATAAATAAGGTTACGAGTTAACATTATAAAATGTATAATGTTATACGAAAGTCTACTAAATAAGGTTACGAGTTAACATTATAAAGTGCATAATGTTATACGAAAGTCTACTAAATAAGGTTACGAGTTAACATTATAAAGTGCATAATGTTATACGAAAGTCTACCACGCTGCACTAAGTTCCATGTTACCGAAACTACGACAGTGTGCATGAAATGAGCTCATGTGATCATAATAAGGCCCGACAAGTGTTCTATCCCGTGACACTTGTAATTCGACATGGTATACATCCGTTTGTCTTATCCAGACAGTTGGTTCTCCAACACGGATGGAGGCGTCACCCTCAATAGATCTATTTATATCATTCGTGCTTCCCAAATGGAACTAACGCATACATGAGTATGGGCATGGATTTGGGATACGATGCTTAGGCTAACACTTAATAGTTTTACAAACAAAAGCATTGTTTAAATAGTCCATAAAAATCAAGCATGTTTCTCACCCCAAGTTTGCAAAGCAAATACGAGTTAAAAAGTGGGGCTACGAACTCACCTCAGAAATCAGTCATCTGAAATGAATGGTCAAGTAGTAGCAGTGTATGGCACCAACAAGCGACCTAAATTAGTATGGCAATTCTTAGTTTACAGTTTCGTGTACTCACGACTCAAAGTGTGAAATTAAATTTAAGTGTTTACGAGTGGTTGTGTTTAATGTTGCTTGTGTGGCAGATTTTACGTTAAATTGTTTCAAATTGTTTTGTAAGTATTGGCTCTTGGAATATGTATGAGAATATATACAATATATTCACATGAGAGTTGGCTCGAATATTGGCATAAGTATTGTCAAAGGATAAATGCAAGTCGATAGCATTTATTAAGTTCGTTTAGGTTTCGAGTGTATAAATATATAAGTTATATATAATTATTGAAGTTGTGGGTAAATAATATATTTGGACAAATATATTATTTACAGTTTACGAGGATGTGGTCGTCAAATAAAAATATGTTTTAAATATATTTATCGAAACGAAAAGTGGTAAATCATATACGTTACTAAAAATTTAAAAGTTTTAAAATGAAATGTATCAAAGTGTTCAACATTGAGGGGTTGAAGTTGTAATTGTTAATATAAGTTACCAACTTATAAAGGTTTTAAAAAAAATGTCAATTGATTCTAATTAGATGGGCTGAAAATGTAAATGTAATATAAGTTTCCAACTTATATAAATTTTTAAGAAAAGTGTTAAGTGGTTAGACTTAGAGGGGCTGAAACTGCCAATGTGTGAAAGTTATAAAAATAACAAAAAGATTAAAATGCCTTGAATGGGGTTCGAACTAGGGACCTTTTGTTAAAACACTGACGCCTCACCCAACTGAGCCAAGGGTCTTTCTTGGTTTAGTTATGCAACTTAAATATATGTAACCGATATCCTTACTGTTTTATTTTTGGTTATATTTCACACAGTAAACACTGAGCTTGATATGCATGTGTTTTGTGTTTTCATTTCCATTTCAAAACTTGTTTGTAATCCTTTAAGCATGCAACTCTAACATTTCAAATTAAATCATCAAAATTAGAACTTGTTTTTGCAAAAGTAGGCCAAACGAGCACAAATAAGTCATACGACTTATTTGTGTTTCGACCCAAAGAAAATCTAAACGAGACCAAAATAACTTAACCATTCAAGTGTAGGTTTTTCAAAAGCTTTGCTTAAGTCGCGATAAGCACATGTCGCGAGAACAAGACTTGTGTTTATGTTTCCTTCACGTTTTTATTATGTCATTTTGTGACCAAACTCTTTAAAAAATTGACACGAAGCGCATGGGTGTGTTCAAGATTTGCATTTTGTTTTGTATGTCGACAGTAGAGACATAAGTTCAAAGTATACATGTTTCACTTTTAGAGTTTCCACATAAGCATGACATCTCAAAATAAAGCATGCTAGATCATAATGATCGAGTAATGAAAAGCTTCGATGGTGTTTCATGTTAACGAAAGCATGCTCATTTCGAGAATATGAGTTTTAGCAAATATATATATATTTTAACGACATGAAATAAAGATCAAAGGAGTCGGTGTTCGAGTTGCTTACAAGAATGAAAGATGTATATGAGTGAATGATCATGAGCCAAAAGAACCAAACTCGACTAACTTTCAAGAATACCACCCGTTTAGTTTTTCAACTTGAAGTGTATACGAGTGGGAGAACCAAAGACCATAACTTATCTAGCTTTCCAAAATCTTAAACCCGCTAGCTTCCAAGATACCAAAACCTTAGATCTGTTTTCCTTTGCTCTCCAAAGTTTTACTTCGATACTATTAGGTGTCGCATATGAGGTGTATGTTTGAGACTTAGCTAGGGATCAGTATAAAAGAGGAAGAAAGTGTTACAAGATGAAAGGTCAATGGACTAGAAATAACAATTCCAGAAGTTGAAGGGCCAAAGTTGTTAATATTCAAATGGTTGTTGAAAGGCGGTTACTCATCTCCTCCACTTATAAATACCGTTTTCCTTTTCATTTCATTCATTCTCTCATTTTGTAAAATACTTTCCTTCTGAATTCTCTAGAAACTTCCATTGTAACAAACTCATCTTTCATAATAACAATCCATTTTCGAATCCTGATTCTTATTGTCTAATAGATTCCTAAATGTGTTGTTGCCATTGATCAAGTGTTTTCATTTCAGTAGTGAATTCTAAACGCTTGTTTCAATTGGTATCAGAGCGTATCCTGGTTTTCCGGCTAAAATTGGTGATTCCGATCATCTTTTCCGGCGAAATTCCGGTGAAAAACTGTTATTCCGGCGAAAAGTTGTTATTCTGTTGGGAAACCGTTACTAATTCAGTTACCACATCACATTCAGTTACAAAAACAGTTATACTCTACTTTCATCATGGTTAATACAAGACAAACTAATCTTACCTCTCCTCCTACACTAGAATCATTGAGTGCTTCTATGGAAGCCAGGATGGAAGCTATGTTGGAAAGTATAAACAAGCTGACCACAGAGTTAGCCAGTTTGAAGAATGGTGAGGGCACCAGTGCTCATGGTGGACAGACTAGTAGTCGTGGTACTAATCAAATAGATAATGCTAATGGAGGTTCATATGGTAGATTAACTAAAGTAGAATTTCCTAAATTCTATGGAGATGATGTTCAAGGATGGCTTTACAGAGTTACTCAGTTTTTTGAAATGGATCATATAGAAGATGATGAGCAAAGGATTATGCTAGTTTCAATGCATGTCTATGATAAGGCTCTTAATTGGCACAAACAGTTCATGAAAAGGCATGGGGAGGTGATTACTTGGGATGGTTATAAGAAGCAGATTAAGAAGAGGTTTGACTCAGTTTTTGAGGATCCAATGGTGGAGTTAAAAAACCTCAAGCAGACCACAACTGTACAGGTATATCAGGACTCTTTTGAAGCTTTATTAAATAAGGTAGACTTGATAGAATCCTATGCTATTAGCTTGTATATTGGAGGACTGAAGGAAGAGATTGGCCTATCAGTTAGGATGTTTGGTCCAAAAACCTTGACTGATGTGTATATTTGGTCTAAAATGGAAGAAGCTAGGCAAAATGTGAATAAGCATAGGCATGTCTCACTGCTCCCAACTCCCAGACCTAATGTACCTAATGCTGTGGGAGGAACTAATAGATATGTGGGAAGTGGGATAAGAACTGGCAATGCCTTGCCTGCTCCTAGTCATCATGTTGCCCAAAACAGGCCTTTTAAAAGGCTAACCCCACAGGAGTTAGAAGAAAAAAGGGCCAAACACCTATGCTTTTATTGTGACCAGAAGTACATGCCTGGACACAAGTGTCCTGGTCAGTTGTACTCGTTAGAAGTGATAGGGGAAGAAGAATGCATGGAGGGGGATGCTGACTTGTTGTTGACTGAAGAGGGTGTAGTTAATACTTTTGCTAGTGTATCTGAGGAGGCTCCAGTGATTTCACTTAATGCACTATCTGGTGAGAATACTTATAATACCATGAGGGTCAGAGGTACTGTGGGCAAACATGTTATACACTCCCTTGTTGATTCAGGGAGTACACATATTTTTTTGGACTTATACACTGCAAAAAGATTGGGTTGCAGATTAAGTAAGATATGTCCCTTAGATGTGTCTGTGGCAAATGGGCATACTATGATTAGTCAGTATTAGTGTAAGGGGTTTGAATGGGAGTTCCAAGGGATCAAGTATACCACTGATGTGATGATTTTACCTCTGGGAGGCTGTGAATTGGTGCTTGGTATTCAGTGGTTGTCTACCTTGGGAGTTATCAAGTGTGATTTCAAAAAACTGACCATGGAGTACCATTACAACCAAAGGAGAGTAGTGTTGAGGGGTACTCATCACACAACTATGAAATGGATGCAAGGAAAGAAGCATAGTGGGAAGCACAAAGCAGTTTCAGCTGAGTTTTCTATGATGACTGTTTATCCTACCACCTTGTGTCATTTGGAAGCTAATGAAGATACTGTGGAGCCTATTCCTGAGCCAATACAAGCTGTATTGACTGAGTTCAATTCAATGTTTGATGTGCCAAAAGAGCTACCACCAAAGAGGTCCTATGATCATAAAATCCCTCTTGTACCAAACACTCCTCCTATTAACATTAGACCATACAGACACCCTCCAAATCAGAAGGATGCTGTGGAATTAATGGTCAAGGAATTATTGGATGCAGGGGTGATTAGGAACAGCCAAAGTCCTTTCTCTTCTCCTATAGTTATGGTTAAAAAGAAGGATGGTACTTGGAGAATGTGTATAGACTACAGGCAACTCAACAAATATACAGTGAAGGACAGATTCCCAATACCAATGATTGAGGAGCTAATTGATGAGCTCAATGGTGCAAAGGTCTTCTCAAAATTGGATTTGAGGTCTGGGTACCATGAAATCAGAATGCATGATGATGATGTGTACAAGACTGCTTTTAGAACACATGAGGGGCACTATGAATTCTTGGTTATGCCATTTGGGCTAACAAATGCTCCCTCTACTTTTCAGTCCCTTATGAACAATGTGTTCAAAGCCTTTTTGAGGAAATTTGCCTTGGTTTTTTTTGATGACATACTGGTGTATAGCAGTAGTGTGGAAGAGCATGTGCAACATCTAAGGCAAGTCTTAACTGTCATGAGTACAAACTCCTTGTTTGACAAGAGGAGTAAGTGTATGTTTGCAACAACAAGTGTGGAATACTTGGGTCATATTATTTCTGCACAAGGAATTGCTACTGATCCTACCAAGATAAAGGCTATGCAGGCTTGGCCTATTCCTCAAAATGTTAAACAATTGAGGGGATTTTTGGGGCTCACAGGGTATTACAGAAGGTTCATCAAACAATATGCCATTCTAAGTCAACCTTTGACTGCATTATTAAAGAAGAATGCCTTCCAATGGAATGAAGCTGCACAACAGTATTTTGAAGAATTGAAGCAAGCCATGTCACAAGCTCCAGTGTTAGCATTACCAGACTTCCAAAAGACCTTTACAGTGGAGACAGATGCCTCAGGAGTAGGTATAGGGGCAGTATTGCAGCAAGATGGCCATCCAATTGCTTATTTGAGTAAGACACTTTCTCCTAAACACCAGGCATTATCCACATATGAAAAGGAATTCTTTGCTGTGTTAATGGCTTTGGAAAAATGGAGAGGTTATCTACTTGATAGGCATTTCAAGATCAAGACAGACCATTTCAGCTTAAAATACTTACTTGATCAGAGACTCACCACACCATTCCAAGCTAAGTGGTTGCCTAAACTCCTTGGTTATGATTATGAGATTGCTTACAAAAAAGGAAGTGAAAATGTGGTGGCAGATGCTCTCTCAAGAGTCTCTAGCAGCTGTGAGTTAAATGCTGTGATTCTCACCACCATTGATAGTGATTTGTTGCAGCAAGTTAAGGAGAGCTATGTTCATGATTCTGCACTACAAGTGGTCATCCAACAGTTGCAGGGTAACACCTATGTTGGAAACAAGTATTGTTTGGTAGAAGGTGTGTTGAGAAAGAAGGACAAGATAGTGGTGGGGGATAATGTGCAGTTAAGGACTACTATAATTCAATACTATCATGTTGATGCTGTGGGAGGTCACTCGGTACTACGATTCATCATCCATAGGCTCAAAAATCTGTTTTATTGGAAGGGCATGCACAAAATGGTCAAGCAGTTTGTAAGGGAGTGTGATGTTTGCCAAAGACAAAAGCCTGATCTCTCTGCCTATCCTGGACTGTTGCAACCCTTACCAATACCAGAGAAGATTTGGAACTCAATCTCCATGGATTTTATTGAGGGACTGCCCCTTCACAAGGCAAAACAGTGATCTTTGTGGTGGTTGATAGATTGAGCAAGTATGCTCATTTTATGCCCCTACAACATCCTTTTACAGCTAGTAATGTGGCACAAGTTTTCCTTGACAATGTGTATAAGCTACATGGGTTGCCTGATTCCATAATAAGTGATAGAGATAAGGTGTTTTTGAGTCACTTTTGGCAGTCACTCTTCAAAGTATTAAAGGTTCAACTGAAGATGTCTACTGCCTATCATCCACAGACAGATGGGCAAACATAAATTGTGAACAAGTGTTTGGAATGTTACCTTAGGTGCATGACAGGGGAGAGACCTAAGGAATGGACAATGTGGTTGTCACTTGCAGAGTTTTGGTACAACACCAACTTCCACTCAGCAATTCAAACAACACCCTTTGAAGCAGTCTATGGCCAAACACCACCAATTCATGCTCCATATGTTAAAGGTGACAGTGTTGTGGAAGCTGTAGATAGATCTTTACAGGCAAGGGAGCAAGCTGTGAGTATGCTCAAGTTCCACCTCAAGAGAGCCCAAGACAGGATGCAAAGCTTAGCCAATAGGCACAGGACTGACAGATCTTTTGAAGTAGGAATGTGGGTCTATTTGAAGCTGCAACCACACAGACAAGTGACAATAAGACAAGGGCAGCAACATAAGTTGTCCTCAAAGTACTATGGTCCTTTCTTGATCATTGAGAGGATTGGAGCTGTGGCATATAAATTGGAGCTACCCAATACTAGTCAAATTCATCCTGTATTTCATATATCCCAGCTGAAATTGTGCAAAGGTAGCTCAAATAAGATGGGTATCCTTCCTCATTGTGGTCCTAATGGGTTGATAACAGCTGAGCCAGTTGCCATTTTGGATAGAAGGTTGAGAAAAGTCAACAACAGGGCTGTGGTGTATGTGTTGGTTAAGTGGTCCAACCATTCTGATGAAGATGCAACCTGGGAGGTCTACAGTGATTTGATTCAAAGATTCCCAGATTTTGAAAACAATTCTTGAGGACAAGAATTATTTTAAGGGAAAGGGATTGTTACAAGATGAAAGGTCAAGGGACTAGAAATAACAATTCCATAAGTTGAAGGGCCAAAGTTGTTAATATTCAAATGGTTGTTGAAAGGCGGTTACTCATCTCCTCCACCTATAAATACCCGTTTTCCTTTTCATTTCATTCATTCTCTCATTTTGTAAAATACTTTCCTTTCTGAATTCTCTCTAGAAACTTCCATTGTAACAAACTCATCTTTCATAATAACAATCCATTTTCGAATCCTGATTCTTATTGTCTAATAGATTCCTAAATGTGTTGTTGCCATTGATCAAGTGTTTTCATTTCAGTAGTGAATTCTAAACGCTTGTTTCAGAAAGAGGGAAGTTTGTTTGTTAAGATTTTATGCATGATTTGTTACTTGTCCTTCTTTATTTAACGAATGAGTTTGAGTGTGATGTTGGAGTTGTTTTCGTATGGCAGTGAGCAAAAAGGAGAAGAGAAAGGGCATGACATTGTACTTGTTTATTTAGCAAAAATAGATAACGTATGTTTTGGTTGTTTACTTCCATCGCAAAAGAAGAAAAAAAAATCATGTGTTGTTTCTTCATTTGGCTACTGTCACACGCAAGAAAGACTATATAACATTTGTGTGTTGTGTTGTGAAAGTCAACAAGGGTGCTTGTTGTTTGCTTAAACGAGTAGAAGAGGAAAAAAAATCATGGGATTTGGTTGAGTGTGGTTAACATCCGAAAAAAAATGAATAGAACTAGTCACGTGCAAGTATATGTTTTATTTGTTTTAGTTTTGGAATAAGTTGAATTTTGTGTTGTGTAGATTTTTAAATCTTATGTACATATACATTTTTTGTTACACAAAAATAGTTAACGTGTAAAATATATTTTTGAGTGCGTTTTTATAAAAGAAAGACTAAATGCACGGTTGGTCCCTAAACTTGGTCATATGCTTCGCATTGGAACAAGATTGGGCATTATCATCGCCACAAGTCCAAAACATGGCCTTTATATGCCAAACTAGTCCTTTGACAAAGTCAATATCTGATTTTTGTTTTCTAGTCGAGGGTATTTTAGTCCATACACATTTATACTTTTATAACACATTTATATTTTAACCCTTCATCTTTCATCCTCGTCGTCATCTCCCCAAATCATTCATCTCCCCAACATCATCATCTCCCTAACATCATCCTGGTCATCATCTCCCTTACATAATCATCATCTCCCCGGTAACAATTAACGGTTGTTTAAGATTGATTACGTATGTGTTGATTGTGTGCCAAGAATACTGTTTCCTGTTGCGTTTTTCCCGTTACCATTCCTTCCAATCAAAACAAGAGTTTGGGGATTGTTCTCCAATGAACTTCCCTCCATTGTACTAGAATTCTGAAGAAAACAAATTTGAAATCCGTTGCAACCACATATGCAGGAAACAAGACAATTATGCAGCACTATGCCACTACAGAAAGTTCACACTGCAATCGGTTTTAAATACAAAGTCACCGTCATACTTATGGTCATTTGCTCCTAATTCATATGAGATGAGTCACAAGATGTACAACACAACATAAGAGAAGAAGCAACATTTCGTAAACAGGCTTCAAGCGCAATTCAAGAATCTACCATTGATTGATAAAATGACAAGTATCACAAAATTGAAAGACTTTGCAGTCATCATCTCTATTACCATGATAATAAACATAAACGAAGTCAACCGAATCTACAACAAAAATTTAAACCTAATAACTAAACTTCCAAACTTGTGTTTGTAATAATACTAAGCAGGCAGCACAATAGCAAGAAAACATGATACCAAAAAACAGGTGCCACAATACAAAGGTTGGCAAGATGAGTACTACTATCAAACCTTATCCACCACGCGTATTGCAGACCTCTATCATCGTCATCAGCAACTTCACTTTGCTGACTTCTTCTTCTTTTTCTTCTTGCTTTCAGTAACAGCAAGAACATCCTCCATTTCAACATCTTTGCTCTTCTTTTTCTTCTTCTTCTCTGTTCCATTTTCTTTACCGTTTGTAGCTGGCTCTGACTCCTCTTCAATAGCTTGCTTCTTTTTCTTCTTTCCGGATTTAGTTTCGTGGCATCTCCATTGGCAACAAGTGTTCTCTTTGTCATCGCCTTAGCTTCTTCAACGTCTTTGGTTCTTTTCTTGCTTTTCTTCTCAGACTTATCCACGTCCATTTCTGTTGCATCTGTAGATTGGATATTAAAATAATAAGGGTCTCTAGCCTTTACATAGATGTATGTATGTATATATAAGCATAAAAATATTGTGGGTCGTCTAACAATATACTTTCACTAACCTTGGTTTGCAACATTCTCCATAGCAGCCTTCATCACATCAATGTTTTACGTGGTGCAACACCTTTATCATAAAAGTCAAGACGCTCCTCCACTTGCTCATGGAGGTTGTCTCCAAAAGTAGTGGTGCTGCTTTCTGTGGTCATTACAGGTTACTCGTAAATATTAGGACATGCAGATAGACTAAAGAAACAACCTCTTAGCATAATAAAAAACCAACCTGAAAAGCAATCAATTCGAGAAGCAATTGAGCACTTGTTGGCTAGATAACGAGCCATTCGACCTTTGTTCTTTGCAGATGCACGTCCAATAAAAGGCGAATGGAAGATAAGACCATACTTTGGTGTGTTCCTTTGGTCTTCAAAGCCCCGAAACAAAACGAGCACTCTTAATATGAATACAAAAGCAACCTTCAATTCACATTTATTTAAAAAAGCAGTTATTCACACCCTAAACAACCATGTTTTCAAATAGCAACATAGAAATGATAAGACACAAGAGAGCCTTCTCACCACCAAGAATTTGAAGGGTAGAGGATGGGCACTTAGCCAAGTTCGTGAGATCGCCAACATGAGATATTAAACGAGCTCCAACAACTTCACCAATTAGTGCGACCAAGTTTGGTGCTATGTCATTCATCTTAGAAACAAGGTATTCATGAAGCTTCTTCCCGTACTCAAGAAGATCCATCACACTGTGCAAACATCTCGGACATTGATGAAGTCAATTGGTGACAATTCGACACGAAAAGAAAAACAAAGACATGATGACTAAAATCATAAAAATAATTTCACGTAAAAATGACGGTAGTAACTATAGCCTTACCCATAGATGCTTTAGCTGCTACTAATATTTCCCTTGCTTTATCTTCATCGCCAAGTATTTCAATTAGACCTTCTAACTTATCCTTATACAACTCTTTTATATCGCCTATGTATTTTGCAAGTTTAGCATAAAGATAGTTGTCATTAACAATCTTTACTAGCTCTGGGAAATGCCATGAGTACCATTCCCTGATACAAACATCAAACATCTTTTTATCAGCACATTATTGACAATAACACAAACCCTCAAGACAGAAAAATACAAGAAATTAAGCATTAACCAAGACAAAGGGTCAGAAGTAAACAAACCTCACTCTCATGGAGAACGAGTTTACATCCTTATCAAGAGTATCTAGAAGGAAGATTGCTTGAATAACCATATTGTCAACACGGTTAACATTGAACTTCACCTTAGCTCTGCTATAACTATAAGCCAAACCAAGTTGTGCTTTCTCCAAATCACCAAGCTAGTTTCAAGAAAGAAAAAAAAATATTTAATAAACAGGATCAAACAACGAATACAACCATTCCAAAAGATGGAATATGGTCATGAAAAATTATACCTTCAGATTTTCAATGAACCTATCAAAATGTAGACGGATGCCACGAATAATCTCAAGAACAAACTCATTGCTCTGGCAAGGTATCTTAGTTTCTTCAGATATCTGAGACCCGATCTTGGGTTCAGCTACTCCTAAACTGTACTTAGCCTTTTTACCATCCGCAGCTGCGGTTTGTTGGTCTGAAAATATTATGTCACATAAGCATGTTGCACCACTTTTCTATAACAATAACATTATAAATTTCAACAACAATTGATACATTTATATAATCATAACAGCAACTAGCAACAAGCTACAATTAATCAACTACAAGATTTTCAATAAGAAACAATACTGAATACAAGTTACAGAGACAAGCAAATTGAGATTTTGATACAAAATGAACATTGGACTATTAGAGTAGTAAACAATATCCAAACATAAATATACCTGATAGTGATACCAAAACATAAACATAAACAATACCAAAAGGCAATAAGTATATATCTGATAGTGATAAATTGTTAAGACTTTTTGTTGGAAAAAGGATGATGAAGATTAAAAAAAAGTGAGTTATAAGTGGTGTGCAGTGAAGACAAACGATTGTTTAAGATTGTGGTGATGGGCATACCGCGCTTATGAAACACATTAATTGTTACCGGGGAGATGATGATTATGTAAGGGAGATGATGACCAGGATGATGTTGGGGAGATGATGATGTTGGGGAGATGAATGATTTGGGGAGATGATGACGAGGATGAAAGATGAAGGGTTAAAATATAAATGTGTTATAAAAATATAAATGTGTATGGACTAAAATACCCTCGACTAGAAAACAAAAATCAGACATTGACTTTGTCAAAGGACTAGTTTGGCATATAAAGGCCATGTTTTGGACTTGTGGCGATGATAATGCCCAGTTTTGTCCCAACGCGAAGCATATGACCAAGTTTAGGGACCAACCGTGTATTTTAGTCTAAAAGAAATATAAAAGCATTAAAATTTGTTTCATATGGTGTTTTTATTAGACTAAACCATATTATCTATTGGTCGGTTCGTGCGCGAGCTCGTGTTTAAATAAAACGAAATAACTTCTCATATAAGTTAGAAAAACTCATAAGTGGCCAGAAAATATAAAATATGCATTTTCTGAAAATCATAAATAGTTTAAAATTGTTTCAGTGTGCGAGATAACTTCCCATAATTATATCAGGTGAGCTAATGCTTGCTCAAAAACGTTCAGGTAATAATAAATAATAATTTATTATTAAATTTAAAATATGAAAATTTACCGATTGTCACAAAAATAAAAGTGAAAAGAAAAACTACGTTGAAAGTAAGTGACTTTTAAAGAAAATGAAAGAGTAAATGGCAAGTTCAATAATGAAGGATGAGGGAGGAAGATGTGAAGGAGGCAAAGGGTTCGCAATGGTTATAAGGGGTTTGCAAGTTTTGGGCATAGGGAAAAAAGGTTTGTAAGAGGAAGAATTAGTAGTTTTTGAAATTTAATATATAAGTGTATTGCGAATTTTAGGAACTAATTCTTATAAAACTGTAAGACTTATATTAGCATAAATGCTTATGATTTATAGTAGTTAAGTATGTAAAGTTAAATAAGCTCCATTACCAAGTATATTTATACTCAATAATATACACATAAATTCTACTCTTATCACATTGGTTCCTAAAATCCCAACTCCTAGTAAAGTCACAAGTTTTAGACATATAGCATGTTGCAATGTATTGTACAAGTGTATAAGTAAAATCATTACTGAGAGGATGAAAACTGTTTGGGTAAACTTGTTAGCCAAAATCAAAGTGTCTTTGTTCCTAATAGACACATTCAAGATAACATTATGCTATCACAAGAATTATTCAAGGGGTATAGTAGAAAATAAGGTCCTAAAAGGGTGGCTTTAAAGGTTGACATACAGAACGCTTATGATACTGTGAATTGGAAATTTTTGGAGCTCATGTTGGAAGGCCATGGTTTTCACAAAACTATGGTTAACTGGATCATTAAGTGTGTCACTACTGCATCAGTTTCTGTGTGTGTGAATGGTGAAAGGCATGGCTACTTCAAAGGGGATAGAGGGCTCAAACAAGGTGACCTAATGTCTTCTTATCTGTTTACATTAGTTATGGAACTCATAGATGGCATAATGCATGATAAAAATAAGGAAGGATTCAAATATCATTTTGGATGCAAGAAATTGAAGTTGACACATGTTTGTTGTTAGACCCATTTCCCGGGTACTGGGACCCCACCCTAGATGAAAATGGACCAAAGGCCTTATGTGATTGGCTAATCAATGAATGTTATATTGACTAGTCAACCCGATAGTCAAACTAATAATTAACACATGTTATGTTATAGTTATGGAAAATATAGGGGCCTAAGTTGTTAAGTTATAAAGTGTTATAAAGTTTAATGTGGCCAAAATGGAAGCAATGGAACTAGCGGGACCAAGCTTTCCCTATAGCCAAAGTGGTGCAAGTATATATGTAGCTATCCATATTATTCTAGACATTTCCACACCTTTCTTGGCTGTGTTTGTATGTGTCCGATTTTGGATAAGAAAAAGGAGGGAGAAGAGTAGCTTGGAAGGGTAGGAAGAAGATGATGAAGAGATTATGCTAAGGGTCCTTCCTAGCAAAGATCACCACAAGTAAGTAACTTTCTCTTAGTGATTATTGGGGTCAAGGTCATGGGTTAAGTGGGTAATCATCATATGATCAAAGTATGATCATATGATGATATGGAAAGGATGATGAGTAAGTTATGGTGGGTTATATAAAACCTTGTTGATAGTATTGAGTTATATGTATTATTAGGTTTGTTGATGATGGTGAAGGATGATGATGATGGTGTTGAAATAATGATTGTTGGCTTAGCTTGGATTCAAGGTAAGTAAAACGGTTATGATTTGATGTTATAATGATTTCTTACATTATGTGTTATATGAATGTTATGATGAGGTTTTTGAAAGTGTTTGAATGATTGTGTGGTGGAGAAGTAGATGTAAGGCTAGTTTGGCATAGCTAGCAAAAGAGACTGAGAGTTAAGTTGGATTAGTGTAAGTATATAGGAAAGGTTGTGATGTAATGATAAGGCTTGAAGTGGCTAAGGTATGTGTTATGTTTAGTATTGTGATGAAATAAATGGATTATGATGCTCAATGTGTGAATGAGTTATGATGTTATGTTATAATTGTTTTACTTACTAAGCATTCATGCTTACGGTTTAGTGTCTAACCATTTTGTAGGTTGGCATACTTTTATGGATGGCTGTGATGATATGGATTAAAGGATTGATATGCAAGGATAGAAGATAGTATGCATTTAGGAGCTTAGTATAGAATACCGAGCTCAAGTGTCATGTTGGAACCCCCGTGAGTCATTTAATGGATTGGAATGCGTAGTCAAGTGGCATAACGTATGTCAAAGTATTCGTAAAGTTTTGATGGTCAAACGTTGTGTCGAAGTGTGTTTTAAGTGTTATTAGTAAAAGCTAAATGGGTGTTTGGCATAACATATGTTTATACCCATTTTGGGTTACAACGGGTCGATTGGTCTTGTAAACATGTATTATGTTATATTAATGGTTTTGGATAGGTTTGATGTGAAAATGAAGTGGTAATGGTTGTTTGTTGTGAAAATGGGTCAAAATATGTAACTTGCAGAAAATCTGCAGGAAAAGGGTCTATTTTAGACTCAAATGAGTCATTTTTAGAGTAATAGAAAATGGGTCCATTTTAGAGATAAATGAGTCTATTTTAGATTGCAAATGAGTCATTTTTAGGGTGCAGGAAATGGGTCCATTTTAGATTCAAATGGGTCTAATTTAGAGTGCAGGGAAAATGTGACTACTTTAGACTATAAATAGGTCTATTTTAGACTAATACCATCAAGTGTAAAAAAAAAAAAAAAAAAAAAAGTCGGAAAGAGGCGTTACATTTGCTTTATTGATGATTTATTACCGTACATCATGGAAATAAAGAATCATGGAGGTCATGATGGAAGCTATTGATGAATTTGGTTCTATTCTTTGGATTGTTGCCTAATCATAGCAAAGAGCACTATTATTTTTGGGAGCATGAAGAGTGAAGAGAGACAAAGCATACTTGACATTGTCCCTTTCAAAGTTGAAAATTTGCCAGTAAGGTACCTTGGTGTGCCACTTTCAGCTAAGAGAATAGGGGTAAAGTAGTGTAAATGTTTAATTGATAAAGTTAAACATAGAATATCAAGTTGGAAGAATAGCTGCCTATCATATACTGGGAGGCTCCAGTTAATTGCATCAGTTCTTGAGGCTATCCAAGTATATTGGGCTTCTGTGTTTCTTTTACCTAAAACTACCATTAAGGATATCAACAAACTCCTAAAAAGCTTCTTGTGGAATCATGGTGAAGAATCCAAAGGAAAAGCTAAGGTTGTCTGGAAGCATGTCTGCAAGCCTAAGTGCCAAGGTGGTTTAGGTCAAAAAAATCTTGAAGTTTGGAATAAAGCTATGCTTGTCAAACATCTTTGGCATGTGGCTTGTGATAAGGATTCCTTATGGGTCAATGGATCAATACAGTTAAACTTAAAGGCAGAAGTGTGTGGGCTGTGAGTGAAGATCCAATTGATTGTTGGGGATGGAGGAACATTTTGAAGATAAGGGAAGAGGTTAAATACTTCTGTATTATGAAAATAGGCAATGGTTGCAAAGCTTCTGCTTGGTATGATAATTAGAGCCAAATAGGTGCATTGCACTCTATTGTTACTCATAGAGACATTTACAATGCAAGGATGAGCATAAACATGTTAGTGATACTATCAGTGATGGGGAATGGAGGTGGCCAACTGATTGGTATGATAAGTATCCCATCTTAAATCAAATCCAGGCTATGGTCTTAAGTAATAACAGTGATGGATTAGTGTGGAAAAATAAAAAGGGTAATGGGTAAATTCTCCATCAAGCAAGCTTACAATGATTTGCAGACTGAAGAAGACAGTGTGAATTGAGTAAATTGGTATGGTTTTCTATGAATATTCCCAAACATGCATTCATCTTATGGCTAGCAATTCAAAACAGGTTGGTGACTCAGGATAAACTCAAGAAGTGGGGGACTTATGATATGCTGGTATGCACTTTATGTTATGAAAATATGGATTCACATAAGCATTTGTTCTTTGAATGCAAGTATGCAAACAACTCTGGTCTAAATCTTGTTTGAAAATTGACTTAGATCGGGGAGATATGGTTTTGAATGATACAGTTAGTACTTGTGCAGCCATGGAAAATGGGAATACTATTAATAGTATTATTAGAAGACTTAGGGTGCGTTTGGTATTCTACTATGGCAATGAGACTATGACTATGAAAGTGATTAAAGGTGTTTGTTTTGCGGGTCCAGTAATGAAATGGGTATATCATAGTCATAGATTCATTACACACCAATTTGGTGTCTATGAAATCCATTCCCGCTGGCCCCTCTCTTTTCCACTATAAAATTCAAATATCTATACACTTTTTCATTTCATATTTCATCAACCAAACATAAACAATCGTAATGATACACTTTTTCATATCCATTGTCATTCTACCCCATACCAAATCCGATACCCATTGTGATTCCTAACAACAAACCAAACGGCCCCTTAGTCTAGCTGCTTGTGTCTATTTGATCTGGAGAGAAAGGAATTGCAGATTGTTCAAGGAGGAAAAGAGGAGTGTGGAAGAACTGTTTGAGGTGTTCATTGATACCATTAGATTTAGACTTGCAGGTCTAAAAGCTAAGCCTTCGGTTGCAGTTCTTAAAGCACATAAAGTTTGGAATATAAAGATGGTAAAAATGGACAATACTACAAGCCAGTAAAAGTAAGATGTCAGCAGAAGTATTGGCAGTATGGGGGTGTATATAGGGAAGTTTGTGACAGAAGCATTGGCAGTATGGGTGTTTGGATATTTGGTTAACAACATTTATACTTCAAACAGATGGTTCCTGTTCTTCAAATCAAGCCATTACAAAGTTGAAATTCCTTGTATCTTGGAGTTCTAACTGGTAAGGTTGTACCTATGATAACCTCATATTTGTTCAGTTTGGCCTTGGGAGGAAACTGAGCATATATGTTGGCTAAGTAGGAGGCCTATCTGGTATGAATGTACCACAAAGAAGGATTTCTCTTTGTGAAGGGTAAATGGCTTGGGTGGGCAGTGCATGATGAGTGGAATAGAGAGGAGTGGAAGATGATCCTTCTTGGTCCTCCCAATGCACTGCCAAGGGGGTTTGGTTGGTCCTCAATCAAGGTGTGCGTTCCCAACTGTGTGAAGCCATTTGTGAGATGGAAATGTAGCATAGTTGGCATAGCCCTTGATTGGTGGGGTAAGGGTTCCTAACGAAGCCATTAACCTTTACTTCCTTGGTCATTGTGGTGGCAGGTTGAATGATCAAGGTAAGTGAGGTAAGATGGAGATGTAGTTAAATGGTAAATGGTGCATTACAAGGTGAATTGAGAATGCAATATGTTGTAAAATGGAGATGTTTTACTGCAAGTCTCTTGTGGAAGCATAAAATGATTGGTTAGCCAGTGAGATATCAAATAAGATATTTTGTCTGAGATAGTTTCAATTGTTAGTACTGTTTTTGTTGGTGTTTTTTAGTAGAGGATAGGCATGTCTACTCCTCTATTGTGTATTGTGTATGTACTATATATGTAGTATGGTTTTTTTGTCTTAATAAAATATATTCACTTTTGCAAAAAAATAAAAATAATAAACAAATAAATAATATACACATAAATCATATTCTAATATTCTCCAAAAACTGCCTAACACTGCAAATGTAGTGGGCTACCAGCTATCGAGCGAAATAGGATCTCGTATACGACTTAAGTTTAGTAGTGCGTTGTGAGAATCATATGGAAGTTGAAATGACAAATAAAAGTGCACACATGTTTTGTAGAGAGTAATAGTATCACACGTTTGAATGGTCAAGAAAAGCACACAAACGAAAAGTATCAAAAATCATATACAAAACACCTACCGACTTTCCCCACCATTTCGTTATTAGTTAATTCCTCGATATTCTTCCCAACCCATAATCCCACCATCATTTTTTCATTTATAAATACTCTCACAAATCTTTGATATTTATTTTCAAGATTCAAATCACCTAACTAAACAAACATACCCAATTCATAACAAATCAACATATATGGCTTCTTCGATCAACATGGCTTCTTCATCATCCACATCTCTACTACGATCAAAGTAAATCTTCTATCTTTGTATTTTCTTGAATTTGTTTAAATAAATGTGTAAATTTTTTTTAGCCATGTTAATGCAATCATGCTTATGAGTTTGTTTTATTTGACCCATGTTTATGATTTCTATGAGCTCACAAATTTAGTAAACTAGTTCATGCATGTTTTTGTGGATTAATTTTGAGGATGATATTCGATGTCTTGAATCTTGTATTATTAAATATTGGGATTTCATGTACTTTCAGTTTTTGTCTTTTTAAGAGATTAACTAAGTTTTAAACCTGCCACCTTGGTGTGGTGGTTTAGCTTGTAATGGTAAGAGGTGATACTAAAGTATTAATCAAGATCATTAAGACTTTTTTGATAAGTATAAAGTTGTAAACATGTCGTCTATTTTGGCGTGTCTCAAATCATTGAATTTTATGTAACAAGTTTGACTAACAAGACAATTGTCAATTGTCATTTTAAAAGAGATCACTTTATCTTGCATACCTTTTCTTTTTATTCTTTCCTCTTCTAGAATGCTTTGATATACTAGACTTTATTCGATAGATAGCGGCAATGATAGCTCTGTATCGGTTGTAGGACAGCTTTGCCCCATTTTCTGCATTTCCTGTTTTGACCCATTTCCGCAAACACATTCTGAACAAAGCTGAACATATTTATACATAAGCATATCTGCAAACTATATACTTTCATATGATGCGCCGAAGCGTACTTTATACATAAAACTGGCCTTATTCCAAACACCCCTTTCAGTACTTGAAACTAACTAAAATACATGGTATCGGCTACAAGTAACTTGCAAAACCTTTGACTCAAACTATATAAACATGCTACAGAATCCTGAAACTGAAAATGATACTTGACTCGGGACATTTCAAGAAGATAGCATTATCCAAATAAATAAATTGGTCATACTACTTTCATGGGGTATGAGTTTTACATAAACACTATGCATACTATGTTAACTATATATATTAAATGGGACGAGTGCACGTGCTAGCCCCTCAGTGTTGTTTTGTACATTTAAACGTACTAATCTTGGTGTTGATCATAATGTAGGATGACCACGAATTTGAACTCGTTAAACGGTCTGCATTCCAAAAATCTTTTTTCGTGCAATGGGCAAGAAAAAGAGGCGTTTGTTGGTGTAAGATTGTGCTCAACGAGTAAATATGATTATCGTGTTGGGAAAAATGCTGTCAGCTTGTCATCCGGGGTAGAAACACAGCCGGATGCGATAGCATTGGGGACATTAGCAGCAGAAATGATTCCTAATATGGACGCTTTTTCGTTCTCTGATGATGGTGAACATGACCTGGATTGGCCCACCACAGGCTTCTCATCTATTCCCGAGGCCATTGAAGATATTCGCCAGGGAAAGGTGGTTTCTCTTTCACTTCTCCTGGTTTCATATTATAGAGTTTCAGGAGTAAATAGGGTGTTTGGATATAAGTTTTAAAAGTGTGTTGAATAGTTAGGATTGGATAGTCTGCTTTACTAAATGAACTAGACTATATAGGTTGGATGTCCTTTTACTAATAATAAAATGTTATAATGTTTGACATTTGATCGTTTAAGAAATAATTAGATATAGTAATCGGAAATGACATGTTGTGGAAAAGTAAGGAAATTTTATGCAGCAGAAATGAAATTTCCTAAATCTGGTTATAAAAAAGGTAAATCGGTAATCTATCTCATCCTTTGATAATGCATTTTGTTGGTGCTGGCGTGTTATGATATATCCAATACTGATTTTCACAATTTAAAATATTTAGATATCCCAAAGCAGAATAAGTTTCAAACCCAAATTAAAACATAATTATACAAGTAGTGCTGCATTTGTTTCTTGTTATCTTTATCTTATATATGGTTTTGATTTATGTCACAGATGGTGGTAGTTGTAGACGATGAAGACAGAGAAAATGAAGGAGATTTAATAATGGCAGCATCAAGTGTTACACCCGAAGCTATGGCTTTCATTGTTAAGCATGGAACTGGGATTGTTTGTGTAAGCATGAAAGGCGAAGATCTTGAAAGATTGCAACTCCCTCTAATGGTTACTCATAACGAAGAGAAGCTTTGCACAGCATTCACAGTATCAGTGGTATGGTAGCTTTATCCATTTACTATTTACTTTACAAATATTTTGATTCGTTTAGTTAGTCCCTGGTTTCATGATGATGCTTTTTGTCACAAAAAAATGTTCCAAAAGTTAACTTAAAAAAAATCTGATTTTTTATAATCATGCTTCATCATCTTGAATATTGGGTGGAGTGTTGTTTCTTTCATGTATTTAGAGGGTGTTTGGATTTGCAATTTGGAAGTGAATATGTGATCATAAGGGATAAGACTCAGTTATAAATAAACGTTGCATTAGGAGATGGTGTTTGGAATGTACTTTAGGTTGAAGTTGTAATGACGAGATACTCAACTGCTCGAGTGTTTAAGCAACTCTGATTATTAAAGAACTTATGACCTTATATTTTACTTTTTAATAACAAGTTTTGTGGCAGCAAGTATGAAGCTAATTGTTTGGCTAAATGATCAGTTTCAAAACACAAATCCAAACACCCTTAATCTAGCTAAGTGAAAAATGCGATGGAAATATTAGAGTCCTATAAGTTCACTATCCAAATTGATATAAAGAAAGCTTATATTTGCGGTCTATTTTACAGGATGCAAAACATGGTACAACCACAGGGGTATCAGCTAGTGACAGAGCAACAACAATAAAAGCTCTAGCTTCAAAAGATTCAAAACCGGATGATTTTAATCGTCCAGGTCATATATTTCCCTTGAAATACAGGGATGGAGGTGTCTTAAAACGAGCTGGTCATACAGAAGCTTCTGTTGATCTAGCTGTACTAGCAGGGTTTGACCCTGTAGCCGTGTTATGTGAGGTTGTGGATGATGATGGTTCCATGGCTAGATTACCGAAACTTAAGGAATTTGTCAAGAGGGAGAACCTGAAAATCATTTCCATTGCTGATCTTATCAGGTGAGACAATGTTCTTTTTCATAGCCAGATATTTTGACATTTAAACGTATGAATGGGTCGGTTCAGGTTATGTTATGTTTGTAACGGGTCAAATGGTTTGAAACAAGCCCAAATTGTAAAGATAGTTACTGACATAGTATAAGTTATGTAACCGTATTTGACAAACTAATTATGTAATTAACAAAAATTGAAGTTTTGGGTCAAATCAACTTTACCCGTGGTAAAATCTGCCCGTTTGTTCATTAACTATAACCTGACCGATCCACCCATTTGTCTAGATATAATTTGGAAATGTACGAATGAAACTGTGTTGACATTTGGTACAACTGTTGGCAGGTATAGAAGGAAAACCGATAAATTAGTAGAACGGGCTTCTGCTGCACAAATACCTACTACATGGGGCCCTTTTGTTGCTTACTGTTATAGATCTATCTTGGATGGGATCGAACATATCGCTATGGTCAAGGTGAGTATGTTCTGTTTGACATTTATAGTCACAGTTCATCACAATTGTAGCATCAAGTAATTCTAATTGTAGCACATTCTTCTTAACTTTATGTAGTCATTTATATTTCTTAATAAAGATTCAACAGTCGTATATTTTTACGGTGAAAACTCATGTGATTGGCCTTTTAATTCAAACAGGGTGATATCGGGGATGGTAAGGATATACTTGTGAGAGTACACTCGGAATGCTTAACAGGAGATATATTCGGGTCTGCAAGATGTGATTGCGGGAACCAGCTTGCACTTGCAATGCAACAAATTGAAGATGCTGGCAGGGGTGTATTGGTTTACCTAAGAGGTCATGAGGGTCGTGGCATTGGATTAGGTCACAAACTTCGTGCGTATAACCTGCAAGATGACGGTCGTGACACTGTTGAAGCAAATGAGGAGCTCGGTTTGCCTGTTGATTCAAGGGAGTATGGCATTGGTGCACAGGTAGGTTCACTTTCTTCTGTACTTTTTTTTTTTTTTTTTTTTTTTTACCACACGAACCCATGGAACCATTCTAACTATAATCTTGATGTGCATTGAATCATTTTAGATTTTAAGAGATCTTGGGGTTCGAACAATGAAGTTAATGACAAACAACCCTGCAAAATATAGTGGGCTCAAGGGATACGGCTTGGAAATTTTAGGGAGAGTTCCCCTTTCGACTACCGTCACAAAGTACAACAAGAGATATCTGGAGACTAAACGAACTAAGATGGGTCATGTTTATGGGCCAGGGACTAATGGGGTTCCTAACCTTATTAACCAAAATGGCAAAGTAACCACTGTGAACCCGACTAGTTAACAAGTTTTGAATTACATTTATTTTTCGCATATACTGATTATAGAAGTCATAACTGAAATCCAAATTTTCATTCGTTTTCCCCCAACATGTAAAAATAAAGGCGCTTGTTTGTAATAGATACTTGTCAGAAATTGTAATGTAAATCCTCATGATGAAGGAATGATAAGAGTTGTCTGTGTTTGTGATAGAATTAGTACTTACCATCTATATACTTTATCATATGTGTGTACATCCAAAGTGTTTAAAAGTTTGATTAGAAACTACAAGCAGAATAGTTCGCGATATTTAAATGAGCATGTAAAATCCAATGTTCACATACATGTTGCTTTAGCCCATTAGAACCATATGTGTTTCCATGGAGAACATTGATATATGAAGTTTCAAATTGCGTTATTTCGGGAGAATACTCCATGACAATTTAAATATGGGTGGAGCTAGTAAGCGGATGGGAGGGTGCTCCATCGAGCACATGAATGACTCCCACGATGCGCCACAATCTCTCCTCTTTCATCGCTCAGCCGGACCACTCCACCAATCACATTATCATAAAAGACAACAATAGCATTTTGTCCTTTAGTATCCATGGTGTGCGTCATGATGACACAGAGTTGGCCAAACATGACCATAACAACGGGATGGAGTGAATGTTGTGTGGCCAGTGGCCACTGAGACCGCAAGGCACATGAAGGTGCGCATGATCGCCACAAAGAGCTTGCTCTCAATGCCACTCCATGTCGACATACTATTAGATATTAGTTTTGGTATAATCTCCATCAATCTTAGTAAGCCCCAATGCAATGTATATATACATTATATAGCAATTTGACTAGATCATAACCGTAAGTACCTTTGTGAGTAGTCGACTAAGTGTCCTCTTCTGAGGGTGGTTGGCCGGTGATGGGTTGAGACAAGTGTTACCCGAGAGGTGAACCAAGTAGTGACAACAGGGAGTCGATTTGAGCTGGGCTCATGGTTATGCTAACATGGGAGTTGGAGCGAGGTGGTGGTGTGCTTTGAACGTTAAATATATAGGTATGCGAAAGAGTGTAAGTAGGTGGTCGTGTGTTTAGCTGAGAGTTAACCACTCTTCTTTTTGCAGCTAGTAACCTCGATATATATTGTTGCATCTCCTCTTGTTGTACCTTGGCACCCAATATATTGCTTGACACCGGAGTACTGAAGTCTTCCACCTGAGACTGCACCCTTATATTGTCTACGGTACCCTGACCTCTTTGTTCCTGAATGACTTGACATGTGCAGGTGGCCTGGGAACTCATTGCTCCTTCTGAAACCGTGAGGGGCTTTCCTGGAAAAGTGTTGCATGCAAGCCGACGTGGTCGTGTGTTGCATACACTTCCCCTGATGGTCCTCATATGAAGTTTCTAGCTGATTGGTGAGGATCATTTTGCAGCACTCGTCGACCCTCCTCAGTGAGAGTTAGGTCTTCCACCAAGACTGGTCCAAGGTGGTTGTTGTTTATTATTATTTTTTATTATTTTTTTTGGGTAACCTAATTTTCCGACTTGACATTGCGAGCCGATTAATCCCAAGTCGAATACCCTTTTGGATAACCCGAAGTCGGTGCAAGTGAACCTCTGTGGCCGCAAGGGGATTAATTTTCTCCCCATTTGATTCGAACCCTTGACCTCAACTTTGGAAGTCTAGGTATTCTTACCGCTTGGTCACCCTTTGTGGTTGAGGTGGTTGTTGTTCATTTCCGAAACCAAAGGTTGTGGGTGTTGTTCACCAGAAATGTTGGGCTAAAAACTTGTTAAAAAGGAAAATAATTATGCTTTTCCAGGTGAGAAAATGAATGAAAAGAGGTAAAAGTTTATGTTCATAAGGAAGTTTTGGGAAGTGATTGGTGGTGATTTTTGTCGCGTAGTGAAATATTTTTTTCGACAAGGTTTTTCCCCTAAAGGATGTAACCTGTCTTTTATAGCTTTGATTCCTAAGGTTAATGATGCTAAATTCGTGAAGGAATTTCGTCCCATCAGTCTTATAGGATGTCAGTATAAGATTGTTAGCCGTAAAATTTTTATTAGAAGTGATGGTCATTCACATTTAGGAACTTTGTAACGTGTGTTAGATATCGTATTAAAATAGTCAACGGGCTCGTGGATTGGACTAAGCTAAATGGCTAGAAGTTATGCTAAGCTAGCCTTGAATAAGTTCATGTAACCCAATCCAATCCAAGTCCACCACGAGGCCCATGGAAAGCCCTTTAGGGCGTCTTGTACTTGTAGTATAAATACCCCTCAAATGGTCATTTGAGGGTGTGTGATGTGTGTGTGTGTGTTTTCCTTTCAAGTATAACAACATCTTGTTTTCATCTTTCTCTTATTTCATACGCATAACATCTTAAGTCACCAACTTCTTAATCTTTTCTTCTTCATCTTTCACGCATAAAGTGTGTTTGTTTCACGTGTGTTCATCTTGTGTTTATGGTTGGTATACGCGTAAGGTTGATGTAAAAAAATAAGGTCCTACAATTGGTATCAATCGCCTAACAATGGTTTAGGAGTGTTTTTGGTTGAAGTTTTTTGTGTAGTGTTACGCGTAGTTTTTCGTTCTCAAAGTTGTCACGCATAAAACTTTAATTTTTGCACTAACATCTTCAAGATTCTTATGTTTTAAGGCTGTTATAGTGTTAAAGATTCTAGTTTTTGGAAAAAGTTCGAAGCTTTACGTGTTTTCTTCACTTTTAAACTCGTGAGTATTGGTAGTTCATTTCTACGCATAAGCAGAAAAAGCACTTTGGGTGATAACGGTCAAAACTTTCTTGGTATTTGAGTGTTTTGGAAGCTGTTTGTGCATAAGAAACCATTTGGAAAACTGGACATTTTTTACGCGTAAGAAAAGAAAGTCAAAACCCTCGACTTACGCGTAAGAAAAAAGTCAAAACCCTAATCCTACGCGTAAGGTTTTATGCATAAGCAGTTGGTAAAGAATCTTCGTGCAACAACGGTGACTCAGTGCTTCCCTCACTTGGATAAGTTTGTGGAACACTTCGACTTGTGAAATCTCACTAGCTTGGATAAGTTAGAGAGATACGATTCTTGTTTTATGCGTAAGCAAGTTTTTACGCATAAGATTTCAATCTTACGCCTAAGACTGTGATTTACAAGTAAGCATTAAATCTTACGAGTAAGATATTTTTTACACCTAAGAATAACATCTTACGCGTAAGGATATTTTTACGCATAAGAATTAATTATTACGCGTAAGGTTACTATTTTACCCCTAAGGTTCAAAACTTACGCCTAAGGAACAAAACTTACGCCTAAGCAACCATATCTTACGCCTAAGAACAATTTTACGAGTAAAATCTTAAGCAAAACTACAAACGGCTATAACTTTTGAATCCGTAACTCCGTTTTCAGCGTTCTACCCATCAAAACGACCGCAAGAACGAGGAGAATATACCGCCGAATAAACTAAAGTTAATTTGGGTCAACCTTCAAGTCCTAAAAACGCTCCGAAACAAAGTTATTGAGGTTTTTAAGTTTTTAGACCCAATTTTCACCACAACAACCAAGCTTAATCTTCATCAAACACAACACCTTTATCGTTGAATCGATCCTACATCAACTTTATCATAACATACCTTCATCAATGGCAACTCAACAAGACATTCATGCAGCCGGTGCCGAAAACCGTCCTCATATGTTGGAAAAAGGTGGTTATCTTCAATGGACAAGTCGTATGCTTCGTTACATCAAGACCAAACCTAATGGAAAATTGATGATTCAATCCATTACGAATGGACCCTTCAAGCCTCGACAAGTCCAAGACCCTAGAAATCGATGCAACACCTCCGTCCCACCATCTTCTCGTAAAAAGAATCGAATACTCTGAAGAGGATCGAAACAAGTCGAGCGGATGACATGGCAATTCACATTGTCCAACCTGGGTTTACCAAGAGACATCTTCTTTGTCAGCGGTTGCCAGAAACCGATATGTGGGAACGTGTTAGACGGCTTTGTCATGGAACATAAATTGGTCAACAAGATACGGAGAACAAGCTGCTAACTGCATGGGAGAAGTTTACATCTACTCCAGGAGAATCAGTTGGATCCTACTATGGAAGGTTTTGCACTTTAATGAATGAGCTGATCAGAAATAAGTTGACACCCAGAACTATCGTGAGTACATCGAGTTCCTAAACAATCTACCAGAAGAATGGGGACGATATGTCACTATTGTCAACCAAACAAAGGACTTACATCAGGTGAACTTTGATCAACTCAACGATTTTTGAATGAAGTCAGGAATGAAAGATTAGCAAAGAATCATGATCCATTGGCACTCATTGCAAAGACTCCAACTCCAGTGAACTCACAACAACAAGCTTCATCATCTTCCACTAACAACAACTTGCAGCAATACATTCCACAACCACAAGCCATTATCCCTCAACAATAATTCTATCCACAAGAACAACAAGTCATTCAACAACAACAGTCTCAACAATACCAGGAACAAGGAATCACTGATCTTGAAATTGAACAAGAACAAGCTTTGTCAATTGCATTTGCTTTTTGACTAAAGCATTCGAGGTCGCTATTCCACACCAACTAGCAACAACCAAAGTATTTCATCAAACACTGCAAGCAGAAAATTGCGGTAGGGTGTGAATATGGGTCATCAAGGACAAATGGTTGGAGTTATTGGGAATCAACAGGATATGCTCTTGGATTTCACATGGGTAATCAGCGGTTCCGTGTCGGGGTAATAAGTTGGGTCAAAATGTTGGAAATCGATGGGTCGAATGTTGGGAATAGAGCGTTGGTAATCGAATGGGAATATTGCGACTCGTCGTTGGGAATTATGGAAATGTGAATCGGTAATCGGGTTAAGTGCTACAAGCTGTCAAGGAGTGGGTCACATGGCAAGGAACCTGTCCCACTAAGCAAAAGAAGAATCTTAGTATCTTAAAGCTATGTTGTTAGCACGTAAGTCGAGCGGGGATGCGGTTGAGTCTTTGAAGAAAATGATTTTTTCGCTATTATGGATGATTTGGAAGACCTCGAGGAAATCAATGCAAGCGCATCTTCATGGCAAATCTTCAAGAGACTAAGCACGACACCGACTCTAACGCACCTCCCGCCTATGACGCCAATGCGATGTCGAGGTGCCAATCATTGATCCATGCTATAACAATGTCATATTTGATGTGTTTACTCATGACTAACGAGATTACGTGACGCCAAGACCTACCTATGATACATACCGAAAATCCGAGTTGTGGCAATACTAACTATGAAACTCTAGATGTGGATCCTAGTGGAGGTGTGTGGCACAAAATCTCGAGACCGATGAGGAAACACGTGCTCACTTTGAATCATTAATCAATAATTGTGGCATTGAAATTGAGAAAGTTAAAAGGTCAATCGCGATGTTAAGGCCGCGAATGCTAAATTGACCACCGAGCTTGAGAGTTACAAGGAGAAGCAAAAGCTTTTGAATTTCACAAAACAAAGAGTCGAAATTAGAAATTGGTTATCAAGATTCCGTTTAAAGAAAATCAATTGCAAATCAAGTATAACACACTTGATGTTAATTTGAACTTGAAAATAAAATCTTTAAACAAGGAAATTTCGATCTTCAAAACCAACTTTCTAAACAACAAGCAACGTATTCGATCTTGAAAAGAGAAGAAAGCAGTTGATTCTTGATTTTCAAAGCGAGAAGATTCTCTTCTTGATGAAATTCTTGATAAAGATGAAAAATAAAAAATTGGAAAATTTGCTTGTTACAACGGGTCATTCACCAAATCAACCAATATGTTGATTAATCAAACGAATCCGTATTTTCATACAACACAAAAATGGTTCTTGGTAACACACCTCCTTGTTTCCTCAAGAAAGCTCAGAAAGAACAGAATGTTTTAAACAATGGAAAAGCACTGCATGAACCCATAATTGTTCGTGATTCTCTTGAAACGTTAGAACTATCTGAGGAGAGTAGATCAAAAATGAAACAAAAAAATCCGGAAATCAAACCAATTGATTATAACAAATGGAACAAAATTAATGGAATTACTTTTGTTAATTAAAAAGAAAAGTCAAAGTTTTCCATCACACCAAGTATTTCAAACAAAGAGTCAACACCTGTTTCAAAACAAGTTTCAAAACCAATTTCAAAACTAGTTGTTGTCTCAAAATCTCTTTCGAACATTGAACAAATGTCTTCAAACAATCCTTTTAACACAAGTGATGCGAGAAGTATTTTAGACAATGTGAAAACTCGAATTGCGGATCTTCAAGAGATGTTAAAATTAAAACCAACATTACAACAAACATCCGGTTTAATAGTTTTGATAATGAAAATAAAAGTTTTTGAAGCGAAATTGCCCTCAATTTGAATAACATCAACTCAAGGGTAATTCATTTTGAACAAGCATTTTGAAAGAAGCATTAACTTTGTCAAGGACCATAAATCCGGTAAAGCAAGCTAATGATTGTGTTGAACACATCAAAGTTTTGGAAATTTTAAATGACTCTCTTGAAGATGTTATAACTCGATATCATGTCCATTATTTTACAAACATATTTCGTTGAAGATCATGAAAGACTCGATCGAGACCTCCAAATTGTTTCAAAATATGAAAATGCTCTTGAAAAACTTGAAAAGAAAATGTCTCATATTTTAAACAACTTGATCGAAAAAGCGAGGAATGCAAGTATGACAAATTGTCGTATGGCGTGCCTACAATGACATGAAAGCAAAAATGATCTTTTGAGGGCTCGGTGGAATGTCAAAAAGCAAAGCGATGGATACTAAGATTACAAAACCATTGGTCGAGGAGAAAGTAAATGTTCCCAAACCGGTTTTAAAACCAAAATGTCTACATTTCTATGCCTCCTCCAAAAGTCAATGAGAAAATGATTTATCAAACCGGTCAATCCACCGCCTTGCCTAAACAAAATGTTGAAAAAGGAAAAGCGGTTATCGAGAAACCAAAAGTTTTAGCTTTGGCCTTTTTAAGATGAGTACCACTAATGCGTGCGCCTCCACATCTAAACCATATGGAACAAATGACATAAGCTTAGAAAAGCACTCCAAAGAGACTAGGAAAGCTGAAACCACTTCTCTAGATAAAAATGTGAATCCTAATGAGTGTGCCTTACCTTCTACAGGACTAGGAAGCACCTCTAGGAGCAGCAGACTAAAGCCTAAGAGCAATACAATGAACAATAGAGTCTCACTTGCCTCTAAGAGTAGTCGCTTGAATAAAGAGAAGAAAGTAGAAGAACACCCTAGGAATTTACCGCCTTGTAATAAGAAAGACATTTCATCTGAATGTAATGAACCTATGAAACTTGCTAAGTTTAATGAATGTGTTGATTCTGTTTGTTTAACTTGCAAGAAATCTTTAACTAATGTTCAAGATGATTGTGTTTCTAAGAATATGATTGATAAGCCTGTTCAGAAGAACTTCCCAAAAAGAACTTATGCTAAACGAATAGGAAGACTAGTGGCAAGACTTAGGCTTTACACTCCGATAAAAGCATAGTTTTACTTTAGGGATGACATTTGGAAACCAACGGGTTGAACTTTCACACTCGAGAATGGTAGAATGAGTGATGAACTGTCTTACCAATAGATAACTTCTATGAGTGTGATCGAGTTTTACCTCTAACCAAAGGAACCAAAATCAAAACGGTTTCCAAAATCTTCTTCTTACATTATTGGCGAGTTATCGAAATATGTCTTTGGATCGTCGACTCGGGTTGCTCCAAGCACATGACCAGGAATCTGAAGGCTGGCGATCAATTTCGTTTGAAATTCATGGGAACCGTCGTTTGGAAATGATCTGTAGCGACTATCATGGGTTATGGAGATCTACCTTTGGAAATTATTTGATCACTCGGGTTTACTATGTCGAAGGGTTGGGACACAATTTGTTTCGATCAGGCGGATTACGTGATGCGCAGTTAGAGGTTGCTTTTAGGAAAAATGCTCGCCGTTAGAAACTTGAATGACACTAATCTCTTAACGAGGAATCGTGATACAAACTTGTATGCTATCGACATTAACCAAATGGCCTCTTCAACACCAATATGTCTTATGACACGAGCATACGGAACAAAGTCTGGTTGTGGCATGAGCGGTTATCCCATCTCAATTTCGACACCATCAACAAAGCGCCAAAGACAACATCATCAATGGAATTCCAAAGTTCAAATACACCAAGGATCACTTATGTCCATCATGCGAACAAGGAAAAAGCAAAGAGCATCATATAAACCCAAACCCGTACCTAGTTCGGAAGCAAGGTTGCATATGTTGCACATGGACTTATGTGGCCCAATGAGAGTTGAAAGCATTAATGGGAAAAAGTACATTCTTGTTATCGTCGATGATTATTCAAGATATACATGGGTTAGGTTTACGAGATCAAAAGGCGAAGCACGAGGCATCATCATCACCTTCACGAAGCGTATTCAAGTACTTCTTCAAGCTCCTATAAGAGTAGTAAGAGCAGCACAACGGCACATAATTTACTAATCGGGAGTTAAGAGCTTATTTTGAAGATGTTGGAATCACTCATCGACATCGGTTGTTAGAACTCCACAGCAGAATGGGGTAGTTGAAAGAAGAAATCGTACTCTTATGGAAGCTGCGCCGCACAATGCTAATCTATTCTAGTGCACCATTATTTCTATGGGGTGATGCTATTGCCCTTTGCTTGTTTCACTCGAACCGATCCCTAATCCATCCAAGATTCAATAAAACCCCATATGAAATAGTGAACAACGAAAAAACGATATCTCTTACTTTCACGTGTTTGGCGCTTTGTGCTATCCGACAAACGATGAGAAGATCTAGGAAAAGCGAAAGCTAAAGGTGATATTGGAATCTTCATTGGATATTCGAGATAACTCGAGGGCATTCGAGGTGTATAACGGAGAACTAGGAGAATCATGGAGCGATGAATGTGAATTTTGATGAACTTTCAAAATGGCTTACGAGAGACTCGCTCTAGAACCCGCACCAAACCCATGAGACTTGGACACATCGTTCGGGACTCAGTACATCAAAGAGCTCCATCAACTTTTGCTGCCACACCTCATGAACAAGAATGGGAGAATTTCTTTGAGTTAATGTTCGATGAATACTATGGTGGAACTTCGACAAATGCATCAAACAATCATTCCGATGCACCCGCTCAACATCATCTACCACCACTAACAGAGGATGCATCTACAACGGTCGAAACCAATGCACCAACTCCATCAACATCATCTACATCTACTCCAGAAACTCCAATTCTTCAAACAGTTTTACCAGCAGTTGATGAGCAAAACCAAAACATATCATTTCAAGAAGAACCTATACCAAACCAGAACGATGCAACGTTAGATGGAGACTTATTTGAAAACCCGTTTGCTACGGAATTAGCTGAATCATCCTCAAGCTTACGAGAACCATCTAACTCGCATACGTATAACATACGGTATCCTTCTACTCTGAAGTGGACAAAAGACCACCCAATTGAACAAGTTATTGGTGAACCTTCAGGCGATTCAGACGAGGCGTAACTTGCCACCGATTGTGACTTGTGCATTTACCTGCTCAATTAGCAATATTGAACCGAAAAACATTCGGGAGGCAATGGCGAACCGGCATGGATAGAAGTGATGCGGGAGGAACTTATCCAATACCGTCTACATGACTCTTGGGATATGGTTCCAAGACCAATTGACATTCACGTCATTGATCTCAAATGGTTATGGAAGAACAAAAGGGATGAAGAGATGAGCGTAATTAGCAATAAAGCTCGTCTTGTGGCCAAAGGATCTGAGACGGGAAGAAGGATAGACTTTGAAGAGTCATTCGCGTCGGTAGCTAGACTTGAGGCGATCAGATTTTCTTAGCCTACGCACGGTTCACAAAACATCACGGTTTATTAGATGGACATTAAGACCGCGTTCTTGAATGGAACTACGAAAGAAGAAGTGTCGTGAGTCGGCCGGAAGGCTTCATAGACATGGAACATCCGGACTACGTCTACAAACTCAAAAGGCAATCTATGGTCTAAAACAAGCTCAGGGCGTGGTATAATGAACCGACTTCTTTCCTTATTCTAAACAATTTCACCAAAAAGCGGTCGATCCTACCTTTTTACACAAAAATGCAAAAGCGACATTTTGATTGTCGATTTACGTGGGCGACATCATTTTGGGTCCACTAATCCGAATCTTTCAAAACATTTTGAAAATCTCATGAAAAGCAAATTTGAAATGTCCATGATGGGGAACTAAAGTTTTTCTTGGTTTACAAATACATCAATCCCACGTGGAATTTTTATCAATCAAGCTAAATATACTCTTGAGATTTTGAAAAATCATGGTATATATAATTGTGATTCGGTCGGTAAACCAATGGTAACTTCACCAAAAATTGGAGCCGATTTTTTGGGAAACCTATCGATCAGAAGAAATATCGAGCATGATTGGTTCTCTCATGTACCTCACGCTAGTCGTCCCGATATTCATTTTGTTGTTTGCTTATTAGCACGGTTTAGGCAAAGCCTACCGGCTGTACCTCAAAGAGGTTAAAAGGATCTTCGGTACACAAGACATCCATTCACATGGGACTTTGGTATCCGAAGGAATCCGGATTTGATCTAATTGCCTTTTCGGATGCGGACCACGCGGTGACCAAGTTACAACAAAAGTACATCGAGGAGCACAATTTTGGGTGAAAAGCTAGTCAAGTGGTCTTCAAAGAAACAAGATTACTTTGCACTTTCAACCGTTGAAGGCGAGTATGTGTCTCTGTCTGCGTGTTGTGCTCAAGTTCTATGGATGAGAACACAACTCACAGATTATGGCTTTACTTTCGATAAAATACCTATGTATTGTGACTCGAAAAGTGCCATAGCCATATCATGCAATCCTGTTCATCACTCAAAGACTAAGCACATTCGTGTCCGCTATCACTTCATAAAAGAACATGTGGAAGAAGGTACTGTTGAATTATTTTTCGTGAAGACAGATTACCAACTCGCCGATCTATTTACTAAAGCCCTTCCCAAAGAAAGGTTTAACGATTTAGTTCGACGAATTGGAATGTGAAGCCTAACCCCTGAGGAGTTAGAACGTCTTCTTGAAAATGATTTTCCAAAAAGCTTCGCCGTATATATTTTTGAAAAACAAAATACAAAATTTGAAAAACCAACAAAAGCAAAATATAAAAATATAAAACTTTCAAAAAATACAAAAACAATATAAAATCAAAAATCCAAAAATATTCTTCTCACGACATGTCTCTTGTATAATTGATATTCTGTGCGTTTCTAGAAATGTCATTCAACAATGATACGGGCATGTACAGATGCTTGAACGAGAGTTCTTTAAATGTTTTCTAAAACATGTCGTTTCTCAAAATTTCTTCAAAAATGGCTTTCGTATACTTAAGTACGAAACCCAAACTAAAATGATGACTTTTGATTATTTCAAATCAAAACTCGTGTTTTTAAAGAAAAAATCAAGTGTACGCTTCAGTGCACTACATTTAAACTGGTGAGAAATCATCATCATCTTGAGCACCTTTTCCAATATTGTTCAAAAAGATTTTCAAAATCTTTCAAAATATTTTGTGCTCAAGATAACTCCCTCTAAAACCCTTTAATTGATTATGCTTTATTAAAGGGGGAGTATAAAACCAAAATGTTCCAAATTCATGCTTAAATCAAATCCGTTCGTCTTCCCAAAAGATTTTTTAAATGTTGTTTGATCCGTTGATATAAAAAATATCACGATTATGCTATTTTGAGGGGGAGAAGACGTGATTAAAATGTGATCAAAACGTTTAATGATCGTTGTTTGAATCTCAAAATGAGCTCGACTCAGTTGAAACCAATGAATTGACGAGTAATCAAAGTCAGTATATGTACCTTTTCGAGAAACTCGTGATAGACATGCACTTTCATGGGTCTAACCTCCTTTCTAGGAGTGTTTACATCTTCAAGTTAGTTATTTGAGCTAGTTGTCACCTAAAAACTGACAATGGAACTCTTTAAGCGAGCAACGTAACTAGTGTCTCGTGGGAAATTGTCTATCATGAGCGGATCAATTCAAAAGTGTGAACTCACCCTCTATGTGCGTTTACGTCAAAACATATAAGCACATGTGAAGGGGGAGTGTTTTTGAAAATATAAAACTCTCGGAGTGTTTCAAACATGTCTTCAATCATAAACACTTTGAGAGATTTTCAATAAAAATGGTTTTATGGAAACATGGGATAGTCATGGAGTTATAAGGTGACTAAGGATAGGTAAATCCGTCCTATGATCCGGCAGAGCCGGAGGGATCTACCCAAGAACATCACAAATAGTTAGTATTAGAAGTACTTAGGAATGATTGAAAAAAGGAAAAATGTGAGAAAGGAGAAAGAAGGGGTTGAAGAATTAAAAAGAAAAGTAAAAGAAATGGTGAAAAGAAATAGCCCTCCATAATCAACCTTAGAGGCGACGGGTTCAATTCATCACTCTTGGTTGTCACTAGATGACACCTTGGTATTGAAGACAATGGCGTCATGGACCCGGTAACACCTTGCACTAAACCTTCTAGCTACTCAATTCCTCTTAAAATGACTTGTTTCATTCTCACTGGAACCTACATAATCTATCGACTTTCTCTTAGAGATAGTTGATATTGAAGAAGAGATCCTCTCCTAGTCTCCGCTTAGGAAAACTAAAATGCACTAATTGAGTCTAGAGCCACGAGATTCATTAAAAAGATCTCATAGGAACACTTGACATGACATCGATTCTTTGTTCATCAATAAGGCGCAAGGGATATATTCTAGAGTCCTACATGGTCTTAGCAATCTGCGGAATATTTATGAGAAGATTCACATCCGTGATCTTCAATGATTGAATGGAAACTCACGCCAAGGTCAACATCAAGCCACGACGGTAGAGTCACCGGTAACTCCCGTGGATTACACTTAGTGTGTCTCAAGCGGTCTGATCGTGGAGTGATGCTTGATGTGTACTTGACTCATCTGAATTGTAGATGTACTTCGGTATATCGCGTTATCTCACTTGTGGGACTCCAGTTCAGGAACGACCTTTGGGAGAATTAGAGACGTGTTTTCAAACTATGCTGTTAACACCCTCGAAGTTCAAACTTGTAAGCGCTGGATTACTTCTAACCCATGTTTTTATGTTTTCTTCTTATGAATGCTCGCGGGAGGAAGAGATCGTGCAGATTCTCCACATGCTCATACCAACAACACATGAAAGTTCTCATCAAAATCAAAGGCAACACAAAGTCAAAGATGATTCTTCGTCAATGTCAAAGAATCTACAAAGTTTAAAGACTCGAGAACTACATCATTGGTAACCAAAAGTCAAATAGAAGTGTGAGCATGGTGGAGAAAGACGTGGAGACACCTAACCAACGAAGTTGACAACGGCAGAAAACCACATTAATTGATCACAAAGCATGAAGGAACAAATAATCAAGACTATTCTATATCTACTCACAAAGTTCAAGCTCAAGGAAAGTAAAGACCTTATCAAGTGGAGCATCTTTTGAATGACCACCCCTTAGGGGGAGATTGTTAGCCGTAACATTTTTATTAGAAGTGATGGTCATTCACATTTAGGAACTTTGTAACGTGTGTTAGATATCGTATTAGAATAGTCAATGGGCTCGTGGATTGGACTAAGCTAAATGGCTAGAAGTTATGCTAAGCTAGCCTTGAATAAGTTCATGTAACCCAATCCAATCCAAGTCCACCACGAGGCCCATGGAAAGCCCTTTAGGGCATCTTTTACTTGTAGTATAAATACCCCTCAAATGGTCATTTGAGGGGTGTGCTTGAGTGTGTATGTGTGTGTGTTTTTCTTTGAAGTAATACAAGGTTCTTGTTTTCATCTTTTCTCTCTAACACATATACGCATAACCTATATCATCAAGTCACCATCTTTCCATCTTTGTTTCTTGTTTCGTCTACGCATAACGTGGGTGTTTGTGTTCGTGTTTTACGTGTTTGGTTAGTTTGGTATACGCATAAGGTTGATATATTTAAGGTCCTACAAAGATAGTGGGAAAGATCCTTGCGAATAGATTGAGTTTGGTCACTGGTAGCTTGGTTAGTAAAGAGCAATCCGCATTTATTTGAGGTCTTCAAATTCTTGACGGTCTCACGATTCTTAGTGAGGTGATAGATTGGTGCAATCAGAAAAAGAGTAAGGATATGATTTTTAAAGTCGATTTCGAAAAAGCATATGATTCGGTGCGGTGGGAATTCCTTGACATGATCTTGTTTTTTCTACCGCTTCGATTCTAGTTAATGGGAGTCTAACTCAGGAATTTTATTTTTAGCAAGGTTTACGCCAAGGAGATCCCCTCTCCCCATTCTTATTTTTGTTGGTAATGGAATCTTTACATATCTCTTTCGTTCGTGATATGGAAGGAGGGTTATTTAAAGGAATTCAAGTAGGTTCTTATGAGTCGTTACATATATCTCATCTCTTTTTTGCTAACGATGCGGTTTTTATTGGGGAATGGAAAGAAGAGAATTTGCTCCATCTTGTATGTAATTTTCAATGTTTCTACCTTGCAGGGTCTTCGGATTAACATTAAAAAATGTAGTATTATGGGAGTCGTAGGTGTGAAGCATGCCGAGGTTTCTAGAGGCGAAAATCTGTTTGGATGTGAAGCTTCCAAAACTCCTTTCAAATATCTCGGTGTAATGGTGGGCTGTAAAATGTCCCGCATCCATTCTTGGGATTTGATAACTGATAAAGTGGTGGCGAGATTATCTAAATAGAAGGCGAAGACTCTTTAACCCTTACTAAAGTGGTATTAAGTACTATTCCTTTGTATTGTTTTTTGCTTTTCAAAGTCCCGATTGGTGTGATTAAACGTCTTGAATCGTATAGAAGCAGTTTTTGTCGAGGTATGGATCCTAGTGTTCGGAAGGCTTCAAGGTTCAGTTGGGATAGCGTTGTTGCTAGTAAAGAAGTTGGAGGTTTAGGTATGCAAAGTTTTTTTTGCTATGAATCGTGCTTTGCTTTTTAAATGAATTTGGAGGTTTAAGGCGCATCTTGAAGCTTTGTGGGTGTCGGTTATTAAGGCTATCCATGGTCCTTGTGGTAACCTCGATCGGGATATTCCTATGGGGAAGTATTCAACTTGGCTTGATTATATTCGTAGTATATCTCAGCTTAAAGGAAGAGGTGTGGATTTGTTTATGGGTATGTATAAGAAGGTGGGAAATGGCAATGACACTTTATTTTGGTTAGAGAAATGGATGGGGGACGGATCTTTGAAAGTAAAATATCCGCGCTTATTTGCTCTAGAGGAGAACAAAAGAGGTTTATGTTCGTGCTAAAGTTCATAATGGTTTGATTTTTGGTTTTTAAACAATGCCAAAGGGGGAGCAGAAGATATGCAATTGGAAGAGTAATCCAACAAGATAAGTACTTTTGAGTTCGTTGAAGATCAAGATAGTTGGTCATAAAATCTGGATGGAGAAGGTATTTTCTCGGTATCTTTCGGCTAGGAGATTCATAAATGACGGGTTATGTGTCCTGGATGGGTCGCCTTTTATATGGTTAAAATTAATTCCTATCAAAGTTTATATATTGGCTTGGCATTTAGCTTCGAATAAGCTTCCGACAAGGTTTAATATGTCATTAAGAGGGTTGGAAGTGTCGTCTATTTAGTGCCCGGTTTGTCACGAAGGGGTCGAAACCTCGAATCATCTTTTCTTTTCATGTTCGGTATCCTCTGCCATTGTCTCAAGGTTTCTAGGGTGGTGATGGATTCCGGATATCAATATTTTTTTGTATTGGTTCGATGGTTTAAGGTTAAGGAAGGAGGTGAAAGACTACTTAGAAGGTACAATGTTCATTTTGTGGTGGATCGTTTGGAGCTATCGAAATAAGTTGATCTTCTCTTCAGATGTTCCAACAAATGCATCTTTATTTGATCTTATTATGTATCATTCTTATGTTTGGTGTAATGCTAGAGCTAAGAGAAGTCTAGATTGGTTAGGATAGCTTAAAAGCCCTATGACAGCTCTTTTGTAATTGTCTTTTTTGAGCTTTCGCGTCTTGCTAGGTTCGTTAATAAAATCGCCGTTAAAAAAAATGATAGAACAAATAAGGGAACGAAACGAGATTTAAACTTTTCAAATGAATAGTGTTGAGAGGGTGTAACATTTTCTTAGAGGTATCTATCTACTGATGTGGCGAGACCTCACTTTTAATTTTAAGGCGTACAAAAATTAAGCATGGTTTACAACACTTTAATGCACTCGATTTTCGAATTACAACAAAGTAAGCATATTGTACAACAAAATAAAGCGTGATGTCATTTTAAGACCAAAATTTATCAAACAACATTAATCTTTATTAAAAAGCCCTTCATCACAAATTACAACCATTTAAGCACAATGTCTGATAGCGCAACCAATTTTAAGATTTACAACAAAATAAGCGAGTGTACAACAAAATAAGCATGATGTAATTTTCGGACTTATTTTCGGACTTACAACATTAATCTATTAAAGTGGTTGATGTTATTAATGGTATAATGAGACTACTTACAAGAAAAAAACATAGTGTACAACACTTTAACGCGCGTAATTTTCGGGACGTCTGCGACAAAAACATAGTGTACAACAAAACACCACATTAATCTATTTAATGTAGTCGATTATTTAATTGGTCAATAAATCTGATTAATGCAGGTTATTAAAACACACCTACGTAAAATACAAATTATCAGCGTATTATGCAACCAAATTAAACATGATTCTGCGTTAAATTTCACTACTGAATAATAAAGCGCGTTATCTGAATATTCAATTCGAGCAGGCGGCGGCCGAGCCAATGGGCTGAGCACGAACGGTAGCGGACCAAACGACCTCGAGCGCGACACGGCAGTGGCGGGTTCGAGCCCGAATAAACGCGGTATAGGAAATTTGATATCAGTAAATTTATTGTTGAAAAACGTAATAAACTAAAATAATTATTCATAAAAATTTTATTTGAGTGATCATGCCACAACGCTACGGATCATCGCTATATAAGGATAATACGGTGGTGGGTTTGTGCTTATTATCTATTATCAAAGGCATCATATTCTGTATCATTGTAACCACACAAAACGAATAGATTTCCAATTACTTTATTTTTCCTATAAAAGTTTAAGAACTCATACTTGCACATAAAGTTTGATGCGAATTTAATTAATGCAAGGGGTAGCAATAAAAAGAAATACTAATACGAAGGCATGGGATACAATAAAAAGTTAAGTTCCAATGGCACCAATATGTAACTACTATGCTAATTTTTGCTTTCAGAAAATGATTAGAATGCCTAAATTTATGCATAAACAAGTGTGATATAATCTTGATGGTTTGTAAAAAAATAGGTCATTGACTGCAGCCATCAGGATGATGCCAAACAGGCTTAAGCATGAATTTAGGCACATCTTAGGCCTCCCAATCTAGACACATTTTATGACCATTAATAAGAGTATTGATAAATGAGAAGGGTAAAATTATCACAAAATACATATAATAGATGAAATTTAAAAATATGATGTATACAATAAGGAAAAAAACATGAAGATAGTTATACAACAAAAGAAAGAGTGGAAAGCGGTTACATTTTCATGCCTTTGCCCAAAAGTTAAATATGCATGAGTAGTGTAAAAAGACGTTAAAAAAGGAAAATATCTCAAAAATTCTAAAATGTTTTTTCTCGATAGAGGATGTTGGTGTATAAAAAAGTTGTTAAGAAGTTTTTTTTTTTTTTTTTTTTTATTATTATTATTATTATTATTATTATTATTATTATTATTATTATTATTATTATTATTATTATTATTATTATTTATTTTGAGTTTTTAATGATGAAAATAAAATGAAATTTTAATGTAAAAAGAATTTGATGCAATTTTTTTTCAACTTGTTATATTTTGATGCATAATAAAATTTGATGCATATACTAAAACTAAGTTGGATTTAAAAACAAAATTTTAAAGCACAAAATGTCGATTTATAAAATTTTAATATGTAAACGTTTATTTAACTTCCATCAAAACTATGCAATTTTAGTAAAACTTACTTCAAAACTTTTTTATCCACAAACATCTCCTATCGCATGGTATTTTTTGAAAACTTTTTAAAAAACTTTTAATTTTAATTATTTTCACGCTTCTCACAACTTTATTTTATTTTATTTTTTATTATTTTTTTATTTTTATTTCTTTTAACTTTACCCATAATTCGAAAAGGTATACAATGTTTTACCAACACTTTTGACTAATGAAATTTAATTTTGTATCTCTTAAACATTTTAACCTTTAAAATTTTTAAAATAAAGTTAAAGTTATTGTACGCGTATTGTTGTAAAAGACGATGCATATACAAAAAAATAAAGTAATCTAAGTGTAAGAATAACATATATAATAAAGGCGAATAAATTAAAAAGTATTAAAACATGACAGCTTTCTTTTCGGCAGAATGAACAAATTTTTTATTTAAAGGGTAATATCTTTCAAATTCATTTTCTTTAGGGTATTTTAATGAGCAGTTGGACGTTTTGCCCTCTTACACAAGAAGCGAATGATGGCGAGTGTAATCTTTTTTTTTTTATAATTTGCCTAGTTTTTAATTATGTTAAATTTTGGATATGTATTAAGATAAATTATTTAATGATTTATAATTGTGTTAAATCTATGATAAAATGTTTTGTTTTAAGTTTTACACTATTTACTTATTAAGATAATTTAGTTCACCACCCACTTAGTTTCTGAAAGGACGTGAGTTTAAATAAGTATACGCGTGCGTAGCACGTGTGGGGTTCAAATAAGACTTTTAACCCTTACCATTTAAGTGAGGAAAAGCATTACCATTTCATCATTTCGTTTGTATATACACAATTCGTTTCACGTTTGTAAGCGGTTTTGATTTTGTAATTCTATAAGTAATAAACTTCTACAAGTCGTTAGTCATAACAAATCCCATTAACTAATTCTTGAGCTCAATTCTTATTTGAATCTCCTTGATTCATGTAAGAGTGTATCAACCCAGATCAAAGCGGTCGATTCCTAAGATCTTATCCCATAAACCTATTGAGTTTGATCGTCACGATCAAATACGCCAAAATCATTCGCTTCCTATCACAAATCACGTTCCTCATTAATTTTATTAGTTTCTTGGCAAAACACGCGTTTTCGTCTGCATTTAAGACATTATTTATTATTTAAAAAAGTATCATCTTGCCATTTCTCTTTTGGGTAATAAGGTGAAAATGTCCATTGTTCGTTAAAATACCCTAAAGAGGATTAATTTGAAAGTATATTATCGCCGAAATAAAAATTTTGTTATTCTGCGAAAAAAAAGGTGACGAATTTAGTACTTTTTTTAAACATTACCCCTATAATAAACTCAATACTTGCATACATCTATAATCTAAAGAAACACATCCTTAAAAAACAAAAATATCATTAAAATTTTCTCATCCAACCATCTACATGGGACTTGGGCCCTTTAATATCTTGAACTTATGGTTTGCATTTTACAGCAAGGCTGATGACATTGACACCTTGTTTCCTCTCTTCTTAATAGTCGTCACTTCAAGTAGGTCATGCATACACAAAATGGACCACATCAAGATAAGATGATTAAGGCTATTTTGCTCAAGAGAGTCTTACGTTTTAGTAATGGCTCAAAAGTTTGGCATTTAGCGTAAAAGAATCTTACGCTTTGCTAATTTATTTATTGTGATGATCATAAATAGTCTTTGATGTGATAACACTTGCAGTTACTAGATTTCCCTTACTAGTCTCGGATATACGTAATAAGACTTGTCGATAAAAGCTGTAGCTAAAACTGTTTGACTTGTCGCCGCTAATGGTATGTCAGGGTCGTGACTAAAGATATTTAGCCACAGATTTTTAGCGACGAGCTTATAGACATGAATTGTGGTCGCTAAAGGCCATTAGCCACAACATTTATTCGAGGCTAAAAGCCCTGATTTTTGTAGGGGATCTCGCCTAATAGAGTTCAAACTTGGTCACATGCGTCATACATGTGAGTTTGTTTGAGTTTCCTAATTAATTCCACCAATTGTGGACATATTCTATTTTTGTCAAGATCTTATTTGCCTAATTGATGTTGCGTGAAATGGGTGGTTGGTTCACTAGCGCTTAAGTCAAAATGGGTAATTCAAGTTGTAAGTTGCACGCCAAAGGAGTTGGGTTGATCAATACAACTTACTTTGGTTTCTTAATATGATTAACAAGCTATTTTAATTTCTTCTGTAAAACAGTTTACTTATCTAGACGTTAACTACCCATATAAGCTTCTGGTTAATGTTCACGTACCCGACTTGACATGTCTAGAATTTTTGGTTTGTAGACATTAATTTCAGTATCTTTTTGTCGACTTTAAATCATGAGACAAGTTCAAACTATCTATATCTATACTACTTATAATAGAGGAATGAATCTCTCTCCATGATCTTAAAATTAAGACTTACAAAATACAAAGTTCTATAAGATAATATCTGCACTATTAATGATCTTTCTCGTCAATCTTAATTTTAAGACTTAAGTCTTAAAGCTTAATGTCACAAAATCAAAGACTATTAATGTGGTCAAAATATTTAATGTAACAATTAATTAACCCGTTCGATAAATCTGATTAATGGGTTATTAAAACACATCTTACACGAAATCAAATTATCAATCGTATTGTACAACTAGCTTAAGCATAATTCATGCGTTAAAATGTTACTAATCTGAATAATAAATAACGTTATCTAAATATTTGATTCGAAGACTGAATCATCCAAATGAGTAGGGGCAGACCAGGCGCGATCCAAAGGACGGTGAACGGTCGAAATTTCGGCGGCAAGACGAAGTAAACGAAATAAAAGTAGCTTTATTATCAAAAGAATATAATAAACTAAAATCATGATTCAACGGAAAATTTTATTTGCAGTATCCATGCACGCATGACAGCGGGAGCCTGCGTTAAATATCACTAATCTGAATAATAAAGACGTTATACGGATATTCATCGGTCAATAATCCAAAATGAAACTAAGCCTATGGGCGGTGCGGGCGAGGCAATTTCGGCCGATCAGGCGTGTGCAATAGGCGTGGGCTAGCCAGGCCGGCCCGATCGACAGGCGTGGGTTAAATTTCGATATCCAGTAAATTTATTGTCAAAAGAACGTAATAAACTATAATCGTGATTCTGAAATTTTTTATTTCACAGATTCATGCATGCAACCATGCTAGTTTAATTAACGGAAGGACATATTCACATATGCTACGCACACAAACTTTATATCATTTCAAAGTACATACGGAGTAACTATATTACACACAAAATAGTAATAACAAACCATAGATGATAATGTAAAAAAAATTAAGCTACAATATTGCATTGGGCAAAACGTACAAATATGTAACGAACTTGATACTTTAATTTTTGCTTTGTTGTGTAGCTATCTTTAGTTTTTTTATTTTGTATACATCATATTTTTAAATTCCGTCTATTATGTGTATTTTATGACAATTTTACCCCTATCTGTTAACAGAAGTGTTGATAAATGAAAAGGGTAAATTTGTCACAAAATACATACAATAAATGGAACTCAAAAGTATAATGTATATAAAATAATAAAAACAGCTACACAACAGCGCAAAAAGTGTCAAGTTGATTACATTTTCGTGTCTTTTGCCTAATTGTATATGCTTTGATGTCATAATCTTGTTCCAATTCTTTCATGCGTTTATCGTCTAAATGAACCCAGGCTTCTACACCATCGCCCTCATGATCATCCATCATGATCACCAAATTTTGGACAGGAAGCTTTCCTGTGCTAGCCCAAATCGTCTTACCAAAACCAAAATCAGAGTTGTAGAACGAAAACTTGCACCAACAAGTGAATAGATAAAAGTTCACATCATTATCATCTATTTTTTTGTTCGACTCCAAATAAGGATTAATTACAACCCCATAACCATCCTCACCACCTGTTAGTATTTTTGCGCAATCCGTAACTGTTTTCTTAACTGAGCCATGCAGAATCTTGAAAAAATCAATTAAATCGATTTTTTCACCTTCACCGGGCCCGAGCTGAGAAGTTGCCAGACCCCAAAAATTTCCAAATGAGTTTTCTGGTAACCGAGGAACTACTTTGTCCCTCAGTCCAACTGGTTGGATTAGAAAAGATGCTTTGGATTGACCATTGTTCGCTTGATCCATGCGAACAAAGGCCTTCCATAATAAGGCAACAACAAGTTGGACTTTTGAGGGTTTACGAGACCCGTTTAGATCAAATCCAAGGTTTTCTCTAATGGCTGATATTGCCTCCCCTTTAAAGTGAAACATTCTTGCCGCATTTTTCACCCCAACGCTTGACCTAGGTACTCTTAGGTCAAGCTCAGGTAGACCTCGCTGGGGGAAGTAAAGTGGCGAGTTAAAAATAGGGGAGTGTTTTTTGTTATCATATTGACCATTAGTTTTAGAAGCCCAGTTGTTAATAAAAGTGCACATAGTGCCCATGTCCGAAAGCCTATGTGAAAATAACATACCAATTGCGAAACCACCACACTCAAAGGTTGTGACTTTGACACATAGCATGGGATCATCGACTTCATCAGCCTGCCCAATCTCACAAGGAAGGAAATCGTTAAGTATGTCGGCTTTCAACCCTTTTTTAAGGCCTACAATATCTGAGATTGTGAAATTTGCTTTTCCTAGGACGTACAAAACACCTTCATCATTACAATTAATTAAAGAAAGCTTACGAATAAATCTCCCAGCCAATGGGAAAAATTCACTCAAAGTTTTTGATAACGAATCCTCTAAACGGTCACAAATATTTCCATTCAGACCATTTGGATCGTTAGACGGTAAAGAGTAGTAGAGAATGAGAGGAACGTATATGGTTGGGGCTAGCTCATCAGTGAAAGAAATGTTGTAGAAACGATGGGTGGTCGGGGTTGATGTAGAGGGTTTCACTAGCTTCGACAAGTAGTTTACGACCTCCATATATTTAGTGTGATCTGATCATGGTCATACGCCACATTTATAGACTTATAGTGAAGCTGATTCCAAATGTGAATGTGTGTTGCTCAACCACATTTTTTACTAGATAATTATTTATTTCCCTAAGATAAAGGGGTCCATAGTGTGGTCTACACTTTCATTATACGGTCTTGTGCAATAAAAACTGTCTTTCACGTCGAGTGAAGCTGAAAGTGGTCCAAATTATATATGTTGTACACATTTCACGTGACGCGTAAACTATAGTACAATATCGTTTTTGTCTTTCTAATTTGGGAATTATGGTTTGAAATTGCTTAAATGGTTATATTTTGTTGGGAGGCTATTTAAACATCTCAATACATCATGTACTGGTGATGACTTGCCTACGTGATATGTCATGATCTGTTTTTTAAACGATTGTATTTCAGTGAAATGAGTCAAATTTGATTGAGGATTATTTAGAAGATTTGTTGCGTGTAGGAACTAGATCTCACTTTTTATTTGCTTACAGCCTTACACTGCATTCAGAAATGAAAAGGAAAACACAATAGTTAAAACTTGAAAAATAAAATTGAGGAAAACTTAACCCAAAACACCATCAAGTCTTTGTGTAAATTCTTTTTTTTTTTTAAAAGGTCAAAAATAGGTAAATATATTCTTTCAGCGTTTAGTCTGAAGGATATGGGTGAATCGCATATCTCGGTGTTACATGTGCGAAAAACTTACATGTGAGATCTTCCTATTCTCATATAAGAAAATAAATAGCTCTCAAAATATAACATTAGACTCCTTTGAGCTAACATTTCTCCTACCTGGCGGAACTGTCTGTACGATGTCGTAATAGGCGTCCAAATTTCGCGAAAGATCGTGCGCAGTCAGGTATAGTTATCATAATCATAGTAAATCTTCGCGATTATGACCACCACCAAATAAGTTACTCACTAAGGGCAGCAAGTACTTAATCATATTGCTAGTGACATCAATTCAATTACTGTATAATGAAAAGAGATGTGGTTTGGGTATCCGGTTCATATTTAGTGCAACATGGAGTAGCTACATAAGATATTTGGATCATTGGATGAGCTCACTGAGTTTTCAGCATAATACTTTTGGTATGTGTTGTTTCAAAAAAAAAAGAAAAAAAAAAAAACTTTTGGTATGTGTGGTAATTTTAGTTGTGGTCCATCTAATTTGAAATGTCTATTTTGATTTTGAAAAGGTGTGTGGCTATTTTAAGAGGGGGTGTTAGGTACACTCATGTAAGGTGAGTTATGTGCGTGCGTGAGTTTGTATATATTTTACTTTTTTTTAACGGCATAGATGTATTAAAAAAGCATCTAGTCAGCCACTAGAGCCATAAAGTACAAACAAAACTAGAAATGACCAATGTTACAAATACTAGATATTATCCAGGGCTTTAACTGCGAGGACTGCAAAAGAGATGAAAAACTATTGTCGAGACAAGAGAAAAATCGCCACCAACGTATGCTGAGCCACCGGTTTTCACTCCGCGATGATTTTGATGCAGGCCCATACAAGTACTGGCAAAACCAAGATTACATAGAAGAGATAGCATCTTACGGATCTTTTAACCACGCTACCCAATTAACATTACCTTTCTTTCGTCTATTATTCACCCATAACCACGTTTGAGAAACAATGTTGTCGTAAATCAACCCTTTCTTTGGCTTCTTCACCGAAAATAAAAGAGAATTCCTATAAGTCCGTATATGCCACCATAAGGAGAAGAATAAAGCCTCCAACGCTCACTTTTGGAAGCTATGAAACAGCAATTCAAAAAACCAAACGTCCCATACAGTAGGATCAAGAGAAATAGGAATGTGTAATTTCCACCACCTACCTATTAAACGGTAGAGATCAGCCGTCATTGAACAACCGAAAAAAAGATGATTATGAGATTCCACCTCGATCTAACAAACCGGACATATCACACAAGGAATGTCTAAACCTTTGTTAGATAAGCAAAGCCTAGTCGGAAGCTTATCTAGAAACATACGCCAAGCAAAGACATTAACTTATGTTACACTTTCATTTCATTTTTATTGTCCATTTATATTTGTTTATATTTAATTGATGTATTATTTTTAATGGGTAAGATTGACAATTTGTTAACTCGAATCTACATTTTCTACACCTATCATAAACTACAGAAAATTTGTTTGTTAACACTAAAGTTGGGACGTAAAGGAGTAACTTTCTGTGCCTCACATTGAAAAAATTCAAGGAAGTAGATAGGCATGTCTTGTATAATATATGTTGCTTTGAGGGAACGAAAAAACGCTAATGTTTTTAGACGTATGTTTATGAGTAATATTCAAGTTATTACTATGTACACCTTAATTTTGTTTTTCCACTAATTGACTAGTTACATTTCATAGAGTGATTTATTGTGACAAACTTCCAAAATTAAACTCATCTTTGACAGAATAAAACAAAACACTTTACGAATGTTACTAGCTTATTGTCAAAAAAAATATTTAACTTGATTATTTGATTACTAATGATAACAAACAATTTCAAATATGTCATATAGTGATGCAAGATAATAAGTGATTATATTATAAAAGTTTTATCAAACAATATATCGCCGTAACACGCGAGTAAATTTACCTCGTTTTATAATAAAACGTTTTCTCCTTGCTACTAAAGAAATAAAGTATATGTGATTATTGTCTTATTTTAATTGTATTTTTGTAAATATAAAAAGTTTTAAACATTTTATAAATGTTGGTGATTTTAGTGTCATCAACTATTTTAGTTAATTGCTATTTACTAAAAACCAGTGGAAAACATATTAAACTCGGATACGAGTTAGAGAAGTGTGGAGTGCACACTCGTTAAGCTAATATTTTTCGCCCAGATAAAGATGCAAGGGTCAAGGGCAGAGCCTTCTTTGAGTCCTCCCAGAGTGAGCGAGCGGTCGAGGCTGCCTTGCGGGTTTGGGCGCCCAAACCAAGCAGTTTTTACTAATCGGTATTAAAGGACTTAATAGTTTTCCCGCCAAAACCCAACCAACATAACCGTAACTAACTGCCCTTTAACTGTCATAGATGTCTGTTATTTAACAGACATATTTGTTCTCATAAGAACATACGAATTCACACAATTTTTTCTGTCATGCTTCGTTCTCTTGTGCCTAGAAATGAAGTGTTCTTCTCGAATTATCCCGATAAAGATTTCGTGATACCCAGGCACCAATAGGGTCGAAATACTTTATATGAAAAGTGAACTTACACGATTCGTGAAGATATCCAAGATTATCATCACCCTAACCCGATTTCTAACAAACGTATAAAGTATTAGGTGATAATCATGGCTGGAGGAACTATTGTGAAGGAGATGATTACGAAATTTGGGAAACTCGATAAGTTTGAAGGGCATGATTTTAGACGATTGCAGAAGAATATGCCCTTCCTTTTGACAACATTAAAGGTTATGTATGTTATGTCTACCCCTATGCCAGAGTTGTTGGAAGATGATACGATGGAAGCAGTCAGACGCAGATCGAAGTGGGAGAACGATGACTACATCTGCAGAGGACACATACTAAACGGTATGTCTGATCCCCTATTTGATATTTATCAGAATGTGGAATCTGCAAAGGAGTTGTGGGATTCTCTTGAATCCAAGTACCAGGCAGAGGATGCTTCTAGTAAGAAGTTCCTTGTAAGTAATTTCAATAATTACAAGATGGTCGACTCAAGGCCTGTCATGAAACAATTCAACGAACTCCTCAAAATCCTTGGACAATATACACAACACGGTCTGAAAATGGATGAATCAATATATGTTTCAAGTGTGATAGACAAGTTGCCTCCTTCCTGGAAGGATTTCAAACACAGTTTGGAACATGGTAAAGACGATCTGTCTTTGGTTCAACTTGGTAGTCACCTGCATATAGAGGAATCTCTAAGGGCGCAAGAAAGTGACAAGGGCAAAGGAAAAGAAGTTATTGGACCCTCGGTTAATATGATGGAAGAAAGTGGAAAGAATAAAAACAACAAACAAAACAAAGAAAAGAAACGTTGTTTTAAGGATAACAACGGTGGTTCTGGTTCCAACAAGAATCCTAAATTGGCATGTTGGAAGCGTGGCAAATCTGGTCACTTTAAGAAGGATTGTCGTAGTAAAAAAACGAAGGATGGCGCAGTCACTAGTGGTTCGGGAAAGGGGTCTAAGGACCATTCCCAAGACCAAGGTCAGAATTTAGTACATGGTTGGAACAGTTTTATTAAATATTCTGTTTTACTAATTTCTGAAGCATTTTATGTGCAGGTTGATGCAATTGCGTGGTGGATTGATTCTGGTACCACAACTCATGTTTGTAAAGATCGTTGTTGGTTTAAGACATATCAACCGGTAGAAGAAGGATCTGTTCTTTACATGGGTGATGATCATTTCGCTCCTGTTCATTGAAAAGGAAGTGTGGTGTTGGAATTCAGTTCTGGAAAATCTATTACTTTGTTTAATGTGTTGTATGTATCAAAACTTCGTAAGAATTTAATTTCTGGCCATGTATTAAATAAGTGTGGATACAAACAAGTTTATGAATCCGATAAGTATATATTATTGAAGTCAGGTGTATTTGTAGGATTTATTTATTATAATAATAGAATGTTTGTGTTGAATTTGAATAAAGTTCCCGATGTTTTGAGTTCTGTTTATATGTCTAGTTCTGATATTGTTAATTCATGATTATGGCATGCTCGTTTAGGACATGTGCACTATAAAAGAATGCTTGAAATGTCTAAAGATGATTTAATTCCTGCTATTGATGAAAATATAAACAAATGTTATACTTGCATGTTAAAAAAAATCACTAGACAACCATTTAAAAGTAAAACAATAAAATTTGTAATACTTGAATTAATACATAGTGATTTATGTGATGTTTAACTTATTTTTATCTTAATATATAAACCTTTCAATTAATAAAAATATTCAAATTTACAGCTAATACTAAAGATTATACTTATAGTTAAAGTTGAAAGCCAAATATTTAAATATAACTTGCCAAACCACACATATCTTAAGGGGTTTTGTGTAACTTTATAAGCATAACTGAACGAGTTAAGGATTTATAGTGAATTGTATTTTGGTTATTTTTGCCCCGATGTATTATATAGTTACTTAGCGAGTGCCGTAGCGATTCGACAGACACGAAATAAACATTTTCAATGAATTATGCTTTATAATCTGAAATGTTTTATGTGACGATAAATTTGCGGATGCCAAAAGTTTCGTGTCGCATATTTCAACTCTTTAGAATGTTATAGTAGGGTACCCGCGCGTTGCGACGGCGGGTATCAAGTAATAAAATTTTCGGTGAAAAAATGTTTTCAATTTTATATTTTCTCTTACAATAACTTTACTAATAGCGAAAACATAATAAGTTTGAGTAACTTTAAAAAGAGTGATGGATAATATCAAACTAATTCATATAAAAACAATTGAAAGTGGTGTGATTTTGCGTTGCGGTAGTCAATAATGTTTTGGGGTTATGGTCATATTAGTTGATAGTGGTCCGTAGTCACAAGTAAGTAGAAACATTTTTTTATGAAATATATATGTAATAATCAACACCTCGTAATAGGTAAATAAAATATACTGTGGAAAACTAGAGGGGGGGGGGGGATTGAATAGTTTTACCAATTAAAACTTCATTTTAAAATATTTAGATCGACTTATGTCAATCTATTTAAATGTGTATGTTGGACGTTGATAGATAGATATATAAATGTGTAACGAAAGATAAAGAGTGAGAAACACATAACCATGAAACGAGTGTTTATAGTGGTTCGGCTACAAGGACACCTTCCTTGCCCTACTCCACTCCTCGAGTCACCTACTCGAGAGTTCGTAAACACTACACAACACCAACTCCTTATGGCGGAGAAGCTTTTACAACGTCGCCTACTCTTTTTCTGGTACTAGGCTAGACCTTTGGGTTCTTCCACAGGTAGAACCACACCTATCATAGCGTCGCTTACCCTTTATCCGGTACTAGGCTAAGTGCCGAGTTCCATTACAATAGGCTAACTACCACCTGACACTACACAACACCTAACCCAAAGGAGACCCACTCCTTATTACAACATCATCAAGGATATCAATATCCTTGGATACAACCTATCTCTACTTGTACATCGATGCACCTCATCGATTATACGCCCTTGGCATCTTTCACTAATGCCACTTGACTTTACTTCTAGGCACTCTTCACTAATGCCCTTGACACGGATGTTTGACACCTTTCACAAGTGCCGTCGTCTTGACTCCTTTAGCATTCTTCACTAATGCCTTTGACACGGACGTTAAGCACCTTTCACTAATGCTTTCGTCTTGACTCTTTCGGCATACTTCACTAATGCCTTGGACACAACACTTCTATGGAGGAAGAAATAATTATCAACAAGAGAACCTCGGTAGTCTTGATGATGACAAATATGGCAACTCGTGGACTTGAGCTTGCTCGACTTGAAGGTGGTGATCTCGCCTTTAAGAGGAACCTAGAGAATCACACAAAACAAAACACAAACTACATAGAGATCCTTGGGATTTGAGGTTAGAAGGTTACAATACTTGGGAAAGTATGTGTGAGAGTGACATCCCAAAATGAAGAAATGGCTCACTATTTATAGAAGAAATTTAGCTACTGTTCCACGGATCCCTCACTTGAGAGATCCGTCGATGTAATCTGAGGGATGCGTGGGACGCTCCTCTTTGCCCATGGGTTTTGGGTCATGAGTCATGGGTTATGGGTCATGGGTCCTAGACATTGGACCATGGGTATCCAAGTAGATACAATGTATCTACAAGATGCAATGCATCTAGCCCATGGGTCATGGGTTAAAACCATTGGTCATGGATAATATCCATATATGACTTATGCATGATTTCATGCAATGGGTTATGGGTTATGCTCTATGGGCGTGGGTCATGGACTTTAGGTTTTACCCAACAACATTTAATGCATTTAGTCAATGGGTCAAATACTTAAACTTCTACCTATTATGATACATACTAGTTATGTATATATTTGCCCAATATGTAAACACTAGTTGTTGTACATATGTATTACTAAATCATAAAACCACTTTTACTTGTTTAGTGTTTTATGTGAAAGCGTAAGTGTGTTAGTAAACTATTGGCTCAAACCATTTCGTATTTTATTTGTTTCGTTAAAATAATTTCGTTTGTTATCGACAAAACATTAGAAAATCGTAAAATATAAATAAGCGTTTTACGGCTTATTTGTATTAACAATCTCCCCTTTTGTTGATGACAAAACATAAAATTATTTTAAGGAAAAACTAAAATTAAGTAAAGGTTTGAATTGGAGTTTTATTCTCTTCTCCCTTTTTGTCGAAACAAAAAAGCGTCGAAAAGAAACTAACACATTGTTTTAAGAAAAACATGTAATGAGAAAAAAATATAGAGAGCAAGTGACGAGAGCAGGTTCTCGTCTTAACTCCCCTCGATGAGTCCATCCCTTTGTGAGGCGTCAAGTAAGAAAATTACTAAGCTAATGCATTGCAACTAAGTTTGCAAATGGTTTCGTCTTTTTGTGATAACGCTCCCCATGATGATTGCAACTTTGCAAAGGGCGTCATGAAATGTAATCGAATGAGTATTATATTGCAAATGGTTTTGCAATGTATTGTTTGACACAAATCTCCCCTAGCTTGGGTGTCAAAGTCTTCATGTGTATATTGAAAATCTACAAAACAAAGGTTAGAAAACAAATATATAATGCATAATTTCCTACAAACAAGACTCGAGTTAGTAGAAAGCAAGTCTTACATTTGCGGATCTCACGGTTCCTCCTTGGAGGATCCGTCTAAGGCAAATGGAGGATCCGTTTGTGCGAAAGCTTAAAACATCAATAGTGATGTAACAAATGATGTTAACATCAAAGTGAGATATGAAATTTTGCACAAAACATATACTCAAGATAATATGGCATAGAACATGTAAATTCATTCAATAAAACTATGAGAAATGATCTACAAATCTCTAAAACTAAGAGAATGATTTAACCATGTAATACAATTTCTACTAATTCTAATAAGTGACCAAAAACTTAAAAAGCATCAATGTGCTAGAATCTAAGAATGGGTAGACTTGTTGATTTGGTCCAATCATTCAAAAAAATGATTAAACATGAAATGCAACTCATTTCGTACTTCTTGAACAAGTCCTTGAGTGATTAGACAATTAGAGCAATTATTGTCTTGTTTAGGAACCGGAGGAGATTGGATGTTTTGAGTAGGCTCTATAGATGATGGTGGAGGTTTATTGAGAAATGTAGGATGAGGTTCCACTAAGAATGGAGGTGGTGGTAATGGAAAGTCCTCTATATGATCAAGTCCCTGATGGTTCATTGTCTCCAATGGTGGACAATTTGGTGATGTAGGTGGTTCCCTATTTAACGAGAAGGTTGGTGAGTGGGAAGTTCTCGGTGGTGAGTGCTCTAATGAATAGAGATTTGGATGAGAAATAGGTTCGGTGAAGGAATGTTGTCTATGTTCTAGGAATGAAGGCTTAGGCGTTTTATTAGAACTAGTTGCGTTTGGTTTAGAACTTGATGAACCCTTTTCTAACCCAAGAGGTCTAATACTAATTCTTGCGGTTCTCTTGCAATTGTTGATTGGGATGGTTGAGGTGGGATTCCAACATTATGACCTCTTACGGGTGATGATTCGGTGGATGATATCTCATGGATCATATGACCATTCCTTTTGGATGAACCTTTGGTTGAAGAGTTGTTGCTAGATGCTTTAGTCATAGTGATGGTGAGAATGCAATAGAAGTTTCTAACTACTGATTTTTTTAGGAATATGGTAAGAGTGATGACTTAACCTCTCAAGTGTGTTTGGTTTATAAAGGGTGAATTTGAATTAAGGAATTAAATTCATGACCACTAAGGGAATTAGGCATGCACCAAGGTCAACTATGATGTTGTTCAGCTCTAGGGAATCATTAAATGGTAACTAAAACTGTTTAGTTTACCAAAGATGGTTTAAATTTGAAAGAGAAGCTGATTAGAAGCTTTTTGTAGACACGTATCCCTCTCACTAGGGATCCGTCTGGTTATAAACTAGGGATCCGTCTGTCAGACAGAAATATGGTGAAGTGATTATGCTCTTGTAGGGTCTTAAGCCTATAAATCTTGAGGTTTTGACTTTCCTTGGATGTCTTAAGTGATAGATGACTTAAATGTCCAACCATAAAGAGTGAGGATACTTAATGATGGTGTTGGGTAAGAAAGTGGACTTTTTGATAGTGTAACAACATATTTAAGGATGATACTCATTGATTTGAGTATGACAAATGGTGGCAATTGATCCTAGAGATCAGATGATGGCTTAAGAGAAATTTGAAAAAATTTTAAAAAATAAAGAAAAATGAAAAACTAGTTTGATGCCTATTTTAAGGTAAGAATGACTAAAATCAATTTGTTAAAATTGATAGAAATATCAAACCAAGTGTTTTGATATGTGAGGAGCAATGTGTGAGCATTGGAGCGGAAATATGGTGAGTTAATAAATCAAAAGCACTTAGAGTTTGATCCTAAGTTAGCTACGGGTGAATGTGAGACCTACTGAGCTTGAGGAAGACTTAAGTGGTCTCAAAGAATCATGTTTAGCTAAGATGATGTGATCTAGGAGACAAATTTGATGTAATGTGATATGTATCAGGTCTCTGTTTGCCGGATCCGACGGTTCCCTCATTGGAGGATCCAGGCTAGTTATAACCGAGGATCCGCTCTGCGGACGAAGCCTCTCGAAGCGTGCAATATTTTCCCTCTTAGCAAATGCTTATCCTAGTCATTTCTACAATCAGTAAATGCATGCACACAACAAGTATAATGCATAGCAAGTGTGAGGGAACTAAAACGTAATCAAAGATGAGTGACGACGACTACTTGAGTGAAATCAAGATGTCGTAAAATCTCATCTTACTTGTTCCTAAGTTAAGGCGTTCAATGCCAAATCATGGCAATTCCTACACACTACATCCTACTCTACATAAGTATTGTTAAGATGTTACAAACCATTGTTTTAGAAATTGTTCTCACAAATTAAGGTCCTATGACCTTACCTTCCATCTACACCTCCTTCCATTTCATTCCCGTCTTCATCCTCATCTTCATCCCCTTCACTCTTCATGCCACCATCTCTACTTCTTTTTCTTCAAGAAGTTAGCGAAGTACTTGAAGATCCCTTTAGTTTCTTGCCACTCTTGTGATGGGCTTGGAATATCCGGCAATTTATTGATGTAATCTAAAGGGTCGAGATCGGTGTTGCCAATAGGGTTGCTACTTTCCTTCTCCTTCTCTTTGTCTTTCCCTCTCATCCAATGAATCCTTTGGTGGGTGAGGTCTCTTGCCATCCACCATGACCCTTGTAGTCTTTCCATCGGATAACAGCACCATGACTTTGTTGCAAAAGCTATGATCAAAGGAATACATAGAAGGCTCTAAAGCAAAGATGAAGTTTGCTAGACGGGATAGGAGCATTGCATAAGGGAGTACCATCCTATCAATGCTTTTCACACTCGCCATTCTCTTTACTATGTAATATGCGAGGTTGAAGCGAGTCTCAGTCACAAGACAATAAATCATGAAGCTCAAGCACGCATTGGGATGATTGATAAGGATTTAAAATGTACACTTTTGAGAGGTCATTTAAGCCATTAATTGATCACTTTTGTATCCGTTACTACTTAATTTCGTTCATTTTCACTTTTTAGGTCTCTTGAAGGCAAATTGCTGGAATGACACTTATTCGGACGAAAAGGCGCGAATATATGAAGAAAATGGCCAAAGTCGAGAATCGAGACACTCAGTGCTGGAATTGAAAGGGACGTCACGGCTTAAATCTGCGAAGCCGTCGCGACACACCTCGAGCAATCGAGAGCAAATTGCTATTTTACAAGTGGCGGCATCGGGTTTTAAAAGAGTAGGCGTCACAACTCGACGGCCTAGATTTGATCCGTGGCGTCGAGGTTGAAGCCGAGCGTCGCAAGCATAAGGTGGCGCCGTCGCGAGTTGGCGTGGCAAGGCGAAACCCTAATGGCGGCGACCCGGCGTCGCAATTAAAGAGTGGCGTCGTCGCATATTGTAACTCTATATATAGAATTGAATTTTCATTATTTTAGAGATGTAGTTTTGTGGAGTAAAACCTAAACCGAACATAAATTTGTCTTGGGCGTTATCTTGGGGTTCCATACCTATTTTACAATAAGATAAGTGATTTACTTCATTAATTCAATTATGTCTTCAATTGTTTGTGTGTATGCTTGCATGTTTTCCATGTCCGGCTAATTTACTTGTGTGTTTGCTTAGATCTATGAAACCTAGGTATTGAATATTGATTAGTTGTCTCTTATCTTAATTGTGATTGACCTAGTATTGCGATAGGTCATCCGTTGTGTTTTTAATGCTTGATTAATCTTTGTTGAACCTTAGCTTATAGTTACTAGTGGAATTGTAGGCTAAAAATCCAAAGAAAACCTTAGTGTTAAATTTATGAATCCTAGAGATTTCGTAGTCATTAACCTTAGGTAGCTTCAAAGAGTGAGGGATAAACGCATACCCTACGACCTTAGAAAACACAACGCGTTAAGAATAAGGATGTGACAATTCAACCATAAATAGGAGATAACTAGGGAGTAATAGCATCTAAGTAAACACATTTTTAATCATCATAAGAGCACACAACAATAGACATAGACTACCCCTTAGATTAGTTAATTAGAATAGATAATAGTAGAGTAATCGGTGAAATACCAACCCCCAATCAATACCCGAGATTCGTACCTTTCAATTTTCTAAAAATATAAAAAGATAAAAATAATCTTCCTCAACCCCAACCTTAGCGTAGTAACTTCTCACTAGCATTCCTATTCCCTGAGAGAACGATATCAATTCCGAGGCTTACCCTAATACTACACTATAGCGATTAGGTTCCTTGCTTGGGTGTTGAAAAACTTGCTCGACGAAAGGAAGTTCCTTTGACCCCGAGCGCGTTGTTCGCGTATCAAGTTTTTGGCGCGTTCTTGGGAATAGAATAGCTAGTTAGATTTCCACTTCGTTTAGGTTTCCTTGCTTGATTCCTATCAAGTAACCTTTTTCCCATTTTTAGCTTCCGTAGTCTATCCCCTTCGTGACCTTTGTTAGTAACCCCATCACTTTTCATCATGGAAGGTGATAACCAACCACCACTCGTCAACCCACCACCAAATGACCCGCCAAGAGGCCGTACTCTTGGAGAATACTCAAGACCAAGCCACCAGGCTATAGAAACACCATTGAGCTTCCCGACCAAGCCCAACTCGGCCCTCGATCCGACACCATCCGGTTGGTGCAAAGCGGATCGCGCATTCCATGGACTTCGTTACGAAGATCCTGTCGACATCTTAAGGTTTCCTTCAAATTTTTGATTCCATCGACCTCAATGCTACTACTCGGGGAGACCGCGCGTTTGCGTCTCTTCCGATTCTCTACGGGACCAAGCTCGTAATTGGCTTGAGCTACTTCCATGGCTCCATCTCAAGTTGGGATGATCTCACCTCTCATTTCCTTGCTCAATTTTTTCCACGGGGAGAACTACTAAGCTTAGGAATGAAATCTTGATGTTCCAACAACGTCAGGTGAATCTCTCTACGAAGCATGGACTCGATTCAAGGACTTACTCCACGAGTCCTCATCACGGCATTGATCTTTGGCTTCAAGTCCAACTCTTCTATGATCATGTCAACTTCCTACTAAGTGATCCATTGACCAAGCGGCGGTGGAAAACTTAGTGATCTCACCCGAAAGAATCATAGGGTATAATAGAGGACCTTGCTCTCTATGACAACTAAAGTTGGAATGACCCCTGTGAGTTGCCCAAAACCGTAAAGGCAATCTCCTTGCCTCCCATTGACTCACAATATTCCGACCGTAGGATGCTCGAACTTGAAGATCAAGTTAAATTCCTAATGAGCTCTACAAAACCTAAGTCTTCACGCCAGTGAACAAAGTTTCTTCCTTGTGAGTAGTGTAGTGGTCCTCATAACACTCGCACTTGCACAAGACTCACTGAACAAGCTTACATTGACTACGCATCCTTGCGTACCAATGGAGCAGGAGGAAGATTCCTACAACACCCGGACCTAGGACTTTCAATGACGCCGAGAAGCATGGAAGGGCAAGCCGACTTTTATTGGGGACAAACCAAAGAATTCATATAATGATTTCTCATGGCCCCATCTCACGGCCATAACCAACAAAACATAGAAGGGATGTTGCAACACCTAGTCACATCCCGAAGCTCAATAGCTAAGCTCTCGGACCGTTTTAACCAACAATAGCCGAGATGGATAAGAAGATAGATAACCTCTTGAAAGCCATGACTAATAGTGATAGGAAGGTTAGCTATCTCAACTCGAAGCTTCGGTGTGAGATTAAGGACCCAAGTAAGTTAGCTAAGCACGTTCAATTCGTCAATACCATCACTTAGTGAAACCTAATAGAACAAATGATGAAGCGAACCATGAGGCGGTGCTTGAGGTTAGTGAAACTCCTAGGAATGAAACAAGCAGGAATTAGATGAAGTAGGCAATAACTATTTCAATAAGTTTCCTATGGAAGAAGAACTCTCTCACCACCCACACTTAGTACGAGACCTCCATCACATGTATGTTAGGAGAAGCCCTAGGATCAAGTTTGGGGACCCTTGGAATCTTAACATACCATGTTGCATAGGACACCTTTTTGTGGCAAAGGCCTACATTGATCGCAAGTCCCCGATAGTTATCATGACTAGCACCTACTATAATTGGGTAATGAAGAAGCCTATCCCAACTAGGCAAGACCCCGATAATCCTAGGGTTAGTTGCAATTTTCTTGGTAGAGTTAAGGGATTGCCCATCTATGTAGGAAACTTCACTTTTCCTACGGATTTCATAGTTGTGAATGATATTAGTATGGCCATAGATCCTAGCTTGTCCCACGTTATTCTAGGAAAGCCTTTCAAAGAAAACACCGGGATGACTTATGATCCTTCGTTAGGAATAGTGAGACTCAAGGATGAGACCGATGATGTAGCCTACTAAATGCCCTTTAAGATTGAGAAATTTTCATCACTATCCAATGATGAAAAGAACTTAAGCTATCGGTCTACTATAGGAATGAGGAAGATAAGGAGAAGGAGTTGATTATGTGATGAATAAGATTTTCGGGTTCTATGAGGATTGCTTGAAACTAGGACGGAATATAGAGCGGATTGGGAGAAGAGGACTTCTTAGAAAGGTGCATAATAGGGCATTACTATAACATGGAAAACCCCAATAGAAATCGTCATGGGGAAGAAGGTGACGGTAATGAAGTCACGTAGGGGCACGACTTCGAGTATAGCTACAAGACTCATAAATAAAGAAAAGCGCTTCGTGGGAGGCAACCCATGCTTAATTGTTTGCTTGTTTGTGTGTCGTATATCTTTTATTGATTGTTTATTCTCATGTTTAAATTTGTAAAAATGCTTTATTTTGTCTTTGACCTCGTCTTAATTACATATAAGGTATTTTACAAAAGGGATAAGTGTGGGGAAGATTATACGTTTTCAAAAAGAGCGTGAACATGAGAATTCGATTATTTAAAAGATGTACATGTGTTTGTTCGAGTCAAATGCTTGTATCGAGTCATAATGGATGTGTTGCACTAAAATTTTGATTCTAAATATATAAATTTTTGAATTTGTTCGGAAAATCGAGAGACCAGTTTACGTCGGGATAACTGTGGCGTCGAGTCATAACTGACGGCGGGAGGAGTAAACCGCTTACTATTTTTTTTCGTTTTCGAGCTCTTATAAATTTTTGGAATTTTCGGTCTTAATTTTCGGAAAATCATAAACATCCATTCCACAAGCATTATATCCTAGTTTAGTAGAGTCATATATATACATTGTTATTGCCGATTTTACGCGAAGGTTTCGTTTGTTTTCTTCAAGTGTGCAGGTTTTATTTATCAAGAAGAAGATACATAAGATTTGGATGGAGCTTTTCACGCAAACACTCTTCTTGAAGAAAGATTTAACCACTACTTCACACGGATCCTACCGAGCTAATCAGGGGAGTACTAGTTTCTTTCATTTTTAATTACCTTCCATTATCATAACTTTGATACTTTCGGGAACATTGGGGACAATGTTCGGTTTAAATGTAGGGAGGAAAATAAAGCGGGAACTTTGAAACTATGCTTATCCTTGACTATTTGCCTTGTCAATTTCATTTGTGTAATAAACCATGAGAAATGTCGGTTAGGGTAATTTTGGCACCAAATTTAAAATTTTTCATGACATATAGAAGTGGGTCATTAGTCTTAATAAAGCGTCTCATGGATAGGAAGTTATATGACTAGCACAAAACCCTTTACCACTTAAATTCCACCCAAAATGTGAGGATCGCCCTTAGATTTGTAGGAATTAAAGCATTCCACTTTAATGCTTCGAGTGTGTACCGGTAGTATAATAGATTCTCGAACTTGTTTTGTGATGCATTTCGAGATCGCTAGTGAGACTACACTTGTGTAGTTAGGAATAACTAAATGATAAGAGGCATTAGGATAACCCCATGTGATACCCATATTATAATTACTTCTTCCACATCGGTTGAGTAATTCCCCACACCCTGCGTTGTACTCATCTTTAGTACACGATACCCCTAGTTAACCCTTAGAGCCTATCCTTTTCGCATTCTCGTGATGTTTCGGTTTCGGAATATCAATGAAAACATTGTTTACAATCCGCCTCGAATGTACACCAATCGCCTTAGCCTACCTTGTATGCACTCACTTTTAGTGCATTATTATTATCATACTAAACCCTTAGTTCAATTATCTAGTTGCTTGCATAAGTTGCTAGGTCGAGTCATATCCTTTGTACACAGTTTTGGGACGATTGGGACTTATGGGAAAAGTTAAATTTTTTGAAATAACGGGAAGGAACGTTAAATTCAAATTCCCTTTAGTTGTGTAATAATGTACTCTAAGTATTTTGATCTTTTCAATTCGGGTCAAATTAGTGTTAGAGTAATAAAAACTCAAGTGTAGGGATGTGCCTATAAATCCCTATTATTTTGACGTTATCGTAGAGGATGGTAGAGTAAAAGTGTATGAAAAAAAAACATACGGCTACCATGCGACATCTATCTTTAAATTTATGTTTGTTTGTTTCAAGTTATCTAGAGTTTAGAGTGTCGAGTCTTGGCTTAGCAACGCCATTCTTCTCATGCTTGTAACATAAAGATTTTTGACTTGCCACCACTAAATCGCCTATCCCTTTGAACCCTTTGTTTCCCAACCGTAAGCTAACGTTACAACCCTTTAAAAGACCTCTTGGTTAGCTTTTCCGGTGCTTACGCCAAAGCGATGGAGGTTTGATCTAGTCTCAAGCCTATGGTAATCTATGTACTAGGACCGGTTAATGAGTGTTTATCTTCCATTTCCAACTTGATATATTTCATATACACCCGAGAGATGAGAGTATCCAAACACCACTTGTGAGGTTCTATTATGTAATTTCCGTGCTTGTTATGACTTTTTCGGAGCTTATATATGTTGTGAATTGTTCTAAACTAATGCTTCATGACCCCTAACTTATAAATTAATTGGCTAAAAGCACATTTGCTTGAGGACAAGCAAATACCAAGTGTAGGGATATTTGATAAGGATTTAAAAGGTACGCTTTTGAGGGGTCATTTAAGCCCTTAATTGATCACTTTTATATCCATTACTACTTAATTTCGTTCCTTTTCACTTTTAGGTCTCTTGAAGGCAAATTGTCGGAAAGACACTTATTCGGACGAAAAGCGCGAATATCTGAAGAAAATGGCCAAAGTCGATAACCGAGACACTCAGTCTTTGGAATTGAAGGGGCGGTGTCACGGCTTAATCGCGACGCGTCGTGACACACCTTGAGACGAATCGAGAGCAAATTGCTATTTTACAAGTGACGCATAAGGTTTTAAAAGAGTAGGCGTCATGACTCGACGGCCTAGATTTGATCCCGACGGCGTCGAGGTTGAAGTCGGCGGCATCACAAGCATAAGGTGCCGCCACGAGTTGACGTGGCCAAGACGAAACCCAATGGTGGCGACACAAGCGTCACAATTAAAAAGTGACGCCGTCGCATATTGTAACTCTATATATAGAATTCAAATTTTCGTTTTAGAGAGGTAGTTTTGTGGAGTAAAACCTAAACCAAACATAGGCTATATTAGGCAGTATCTTAGGGTTCCATACCCTATTTTACAACAAGATAAGTGATTTACTTTATTAATTCAATTATGTCTTCAATAGTTTGTGTGTAGTCTTGCATGTTTTCCATGTCCGGCTAATTTACTTGTGTGTTTGCTTAGATCTATGAAACCTAGGTATTGAATATTGATTAGTTGTCTCTTATCTTAATTGTGATTGACCTAGTATTGCGATAGGTCATCCGTTGTGTTTTTAATGCTTGATTAATCTTTGTTGAACCTTAGCTTATAGTTACTAGTGGAATTGTAGGTTAAAAATTTAAAGAAAACCTTAGTGTTAAGTTTATGAATCCTAGAGATTTTGTAGTCATTAACCTTAGGTAGCTTCAAAGAGTGAGGGATAAACGCATACCCTACGACCTTAGAAAACACAAAGCGTTAAGAATAAGGATGTGACAATTCAACCATCAATAGGAGATAACTAGGGAGTAATAGCATCTAAGTAAACACAGTTTTAATCATCATAAGAGCACACAACAGTAGACATAGACTACCCCTTAGATTAGTTAATTAGAATAGTTAATAGTAGAGTAATCGGTAGAAATACCAACCCCCCAAATCCAATACCCCAAGATTCGTACCTTTCAATTTTCTAAAAAATATAAAAAGATAAAAAATAATCTTCCTCAACCACAACCTTAGCGTAGTAACTTCTCTCTAGCATCCCTATTCCCCTAGAGAACGATATTAATTCCCGAGGCTTACCCTAATACTACACTACACCGATTAGGTTCACTGCCTAGGGTGTTGAAAAACTTGCTCGACGAAAAGGAAGTTCCTTTGACCCCGAACTCGCGTTGTACGCGTATCAATGATCTTTGTTCCCTCCCAAGCAAAGTACATTCTCCCTTACCACGAGTTCCCATTTCTTGTACAACGGGAACATTTCGGAAAGCTCCATTTGAAATGGATCCTATAGATCACTTTGGAATTTCTCGTGACCTCGATGGAGATGCCCTTTCCATGAATCGATATCCCTACCGTGGTTGCTTCGGGATTCTCATGTAGAGACTTCATAATGATCTACCATGTCGTATAGCTCCGCCAAAGACCATTCATTGGAATAAATGCACACTCCTTGATATGGAACACGGAGTATTCTTCCAAATTCTACAAGAGATAGGGTGTACTCATGCTCGTTGATGATGAAGGCTATTGAGATGGTCCCGTTATCATTCTTAACGATTCTCATTGTCTTGTAAAATTCAAGCACGAACACCTGACAAATTTGCTCGTTTATATCCAAAAGGCAATCAAAGCCAATTTCTTCAAAGACTTGTCGGATGTTGGTATTTGCGAGGAATGATGGTTCAACCACACGACCTTCATGAAAAAGCCTCTTTTCTAGCAACTTGCAAGCTTTCCTATCCTCCGGGCTTAGACCTTCCTTTTGATGGTACATTGGGATATAGTGGGCGATATCATGATAATCTTGTTGGCGGTTACTAGGCATGATTGTTCCTATACAAAAAAACCACAATGTGGTGTTAATTGTGTGAATAGTAGCCTAATGGGTTTGATCACAATTTTGCTCAAAACATCTTCGTTGAATTCAAGGAATGAGTTTAATTTGTATTAACAATGTTAATTCTTTGATTTAGATTATCTTATAAAACAATGTGGTAACAAATTATGACAAACCCATTTGAACCCAACTTCTAAAGATGAAAATTGTAATCCTAGGAATGAAGGAATAGAAATAACAATGTATTAAAGATTATAATTACACAAGATATTGTTTTGCTTAAAGGAAATGATTAATTTGCTCCTGTGAACAGTAACTAGGTTTATGTTCGTGAGTCTTTGATAGAGGAAAGTGATAGTGGAACTTCCACAGTGATCATTTCTTACTTATGCTGTCTTCTGTTGCACGAATCCCACGGATCCCTAGTAGGAGGGACCCGGCTAGTTCAAACGCAGGGATCCGGCAAGACAACAATTAGTCAGCTTAAGTATTCCTTGATAATTTTGGTTTGGGAGTTCTAATTTGTCTAGGGTCGATGTTTATGCTTCATAACTTGTGGTTTGGGGTTTTGACGGGTTATACTAGTCCTATTTGACGAGGTTCACTTTTTATGAATAATTCATAATTCTTTGAGAAGTTTTTCAAAGATTATGATAAAATCCCATTTTATCATAATGTAAGAAATTTCACATGGATACTCATTGACATAGATGAAATGTCAATAATCCTTTTGTGAAGAGTAATGATCAAGGCTCTCGAATAGCCAGGAATTCATTATCACTAGTTTGTAGTTTTGTCTATAGAGATCAACGAATAATACTATTCTTGATGATGAGTCTAATGTAGATAACTACTTTAGTGATTATTAAGAGAGCATAAAAATACTACTAAGATTTAATCATGATAAAAAAACTAAGACAAAATTATTAGTAATTTATTAAGGATCATACCTTTGCTAAATATTCTTTTTAAGGAAAGAAGTATTTAGAGAGAACTTCTTCATGATCTTCTTGGGATGCCCAAATACAAGTATGGAGAGTTCTTTAACAAAGAAAATATTAGAACGTTCTATCATTGTCCAACATTGTAAAATATGATGATTTTTAAAACATGACATTTTTAAAAAAAATCCTTCTTTTATAGTTTTCAAACATACACGGATCGTATCAAGTTATTAAAGTACAACATACTCTAAGAAACTTGGTAACGAAGCTCTGATGCCAATTGTGAAAAACTAGAAGGGGGGTTGAATAGTTTACCAATTAAAACTTCGTTTTAAAATATTTAGATCGACTTATGTCAATCTATTTAGATGTGTATGTTAGACGTTGATAGATAGATATATAAATGTGTAATGAAAGATAAAGAGTGAGAAGAACAAAACCACGACACGGGTGTTTATTGTGGTTCGGCTATAAGGACACCTTCCTTGCTCTACTCCACCCCCGAGTCACCTACTCGAGAGTTCAGAACACTACACAACACCAACTCCTTATGGAGAAGCCTTCCATGGCGTCGCCTCTCTTGTTTTTCCCAGTATAGACTAGACATCGGGTTCTTCCACGCGTAGAACCACACCTATCACAACGTCTCCTACCCTTTAACCGGTACTAGGCTAAGTACCGAGTTCCATTACAATGGAGGAACTACCACCCAACACTACACAACACCTAACCCAAAGGAGACCCACCTTATTACAACATCATCGAGGATATCAATATCCTTGTATACAACCTATCTCTACTGTACATCGATGCACCTCATCGATTATACGCCTGGCATCTTTCACTAATGCCACTGACTCGACTTCAGGCACTCTTCACTAATGCCCTTGACACGGACGTTTGACACATTTCACTAATGCCTTCGTCTTGACTCCTTTAGCATTATTCACCAATGCCTTTGACACGAACGTTAAGCACCTTTCACTAATGCTTTCGTCTTGACTCTTTCGGCATCCTTCACTAATGCATTGGACACAACACTTCTATGGAGGAAGAAAGAACTATCAACAAGAGAACCTCAAGAGTCTTGATGATGACGAAGTATGGCAACTCATGGACTTGAGCTTGCTCGACCAAGAGGTGGTGATCTCGCCTTTAAGAGGAACCAGAGAATCACACAAAACAAAACACAACTACATAGAGATCCTTGGGATCCGAGGTTGAAAGGTTACAATACTTGGGAAAGTATGTGTGGGGTGACATCCCAAACGAAGAAATGGCTCACTATTTATAGAAGAAATTTAGTTATTGCTCCACGGATCCTCACGACAGGGATCCGTCCAATGTAATCCACGGGATCCGTGGACGCTTCTTTCTGCTTATGGGTTTTGGCTCATGGGTCATGGGTTATGGGTCATGGGTCCAGACATTGGACCACAGGTATCCAAGTAGATCTGATGATTCTACAAGATGCAATGCATCTAGTCCATGGGTCATGGGTTAAACTATGGGTCATGGATAATATCCATATATGACTTATGCATGATTTCATGCAATGGGTTATGGGTTATGCTCTATGGGCATGGGTCATGGACTTTGGGTTTTACCCAACAACGTTCAATGCATTTGGTCAGTGGGCCAAATACTTAAACTTCTACCCATTGTATTACTGATTATGATACATACTAGTTATGTATATATTTGCCCAATATGTAAACACTAGTTGTTGTACATATGTATTAATAAAAATATAAAACCACTTTTACTTGTTTAGTGTTTTATGTGAAAACGTAAGTGTGTTAGTAAACTATTAGCTCAAACATTTACGTATTTTATTTGTTTCGTTAAAATGATTTTACGTTTGTTATCGACAAAACATTAGAAGATCGTAAAATATAAATAAACGTTTTTACGGCTTATTTGTATTAACATATACTTTTGAACATGTTTGTATCATTAATATTGTTTATTACACTTGTTTCATATAGATAAAAGATATAAATAAAAGAGTGCTTACAATGTATACATATTGTAAAGTATATATTTATGAAAATGTTTGAATCGTTAATATTGTTTATAATACTTGTCCCGTATATAGAAGATATAAATAAAATAATCTCGATAATGTAAAGAAAACTTACGTGTTTAAGCGATCGTTTAGAGTTATCCATGAAAAGTATAATAATTAATATACTACTATATTAATCATTGAATTAAGCACTTTGCACATTTTGATCATTTGTCTTAAAAAAATTGTCTCGACTTTTACAAAAAACCGTTTTTCTTTTGTGGTTAATTTTATTTAAAATAATTAAAAATTTATTTAGATTGGTTTCAAACATTCTTACGATATAATAATAGTTTTGAAGCTTTTGTAGTTTTGATCGATTTTAAAATAATATTCATTTATATGTGCATTTTTGCATTAAAATGAACTAATTTAAAAAGAAATAATAAATGAAGTATTAAAATGTTGTGGAAGATAAATTAGTAAAAAACTATGTATTATGTATATTATGCATTAAAAATTATAATGCTTAAAAAAACGCATTAATGACATTTTAAAAAAATTTAACAGAGAGGATGGTAAATGCTTTATAAATAATATAGATTTATGAGTTATATACTGATCGTTATGATATTTGTTTAGCCTATACATGCTATACATTTGGACATTTGGTATGAAATTAGGGTTGAGTTATTAGGTGACTTAGTTTTTATTAGCACCTCCAGCTTTTTTTTTTTTTTTTTATTTTTTTATTTTTTATTTATTTTTTATTTTATAATTTTGTTTATATCAAAAATATAAACTCGAAAACGCGGAAGCGTAAATATAAAGTTTAATAGTCAAACGCTTAAACTGCCGTAAATACTAATCTGAACAGACAAAACTGCGTTGTCTTGAAAACAAAAAAAAGAGAATATTCACTTATGGATGTGACTCATAGGAGTAGCCCAATAGTAGGACCCATGAAATTATGAATCACATCTTGTCATGATCACATTTATAACTCAACTAAACCCTAGAAAATTGCATTGCACAGTTGTGTGGCTCTTCTAGTCTTCTTGATCTTAGTATTATCTGGGACCATTATTTAATTTTTCTACAATAATAAATAAAATGTGTTCACATTCATTGGCAATATTGCAAGAGACAAAATTTTGATTGAATTGGATGGAGGCATGGAGCCCTCGTGCTGGAACAAAAGTACAAAACATACACGTACACATGCAGTTTCTGCAAAGATAATCAATGCATGGTTGATATTTGAAGGGACGTGATTTGTGGACTAATTACGCGCACCATAAGTTCATAATATGTCGTAATATATACAGTATAAAAAGATATAACGACGTAATTTGTTGACTAATTAAATAAACCATGCATATGTTGTGGTGCATATCTGAAAAGTCTATCTAATATGAGTTATATTTCAATATTTTTCTAACGCGTACGTACAAATCAGTTATTATTACTTTGGTATATGTTTTAAATAGTTTTGACGAAGGAGTTGATTCATATATATATATATATATATATATATATATACAACTAGTTGATTTGTATGTTATTAAAGTTGTACGTGTATATATAGTATAAACGACCGGCATGCCCAATACTATTTAGTACCAGATTATGTGCGTGATAATCAATATTCAAACAACAGTCTTTTATAATTCAACATCGGAACTGAAAATCAATCTGTAAACATATACACGCTGCAAGTTTGAGCACTCATAAATTGAGCAAAATATCCTGTATATGTACGTTTGTCATACACTAGTTAAAAGTTGATTATAAAGCAAATTACAAAAATAAACCGTATACATAATGATTATACGAAAATGAACTCTTTTCGTACACTTTACCAAAGTGATCAAAAAATGTCACGATCACCTTTTCCATTCTCTCACCTCCATTCTCTCACCTGCTTCCCATTCTCTCATCTTCACGGAACACTTGTACAAAAACACAAACAACCGTCTCTCTTTCACTCCTTAAATGAAACAAGTTGCACAAATGTTCTCTGCCCATCATACCAACACCAATGATACCATATCTCACAATTTTACTTCTTCTTCATGCCATGAACACCCAGCAAGCTGCAGCACCTCCATTGTGAAACCTCCATTGCAACCTCCCACGCCCAGGGCCACGCCCACGCCTAGGGCCTTGCCCACACCCGGGGCCACGCCCAGGGCCTTGCCCACGCCCAGGGCCACGCCCACGCCCACGCCCAGGCTTGCTCTACCACGCCCAGGGCCTCGCCTGTTCAACAATCTCGCCTATACCACGCCCAGGCCACGCCCTGGCTCGTATAATACACGTATAGCGTTGGGATTTTATGTTTTAAGAGATCCAACGGATAATATTGGAAAGTTCATTTTCGTAAAAACTCAGGGCGAGAACCATTTTCATAAACAGGTATGAGTTATAGTTCATATTCGTAAATTTCTCTTGATTATACACTTTTCCTTAAAAAAGAAGAGTTAGGGGTTTTGAGGAAAAATATTGTGTTACAAGAATGTGCTGTTTCAGTTTTGGACCTATGAACGATCTAAGAGAATGACAAAGTTTTGATTTCGTCGATGAGAATGTCTTTTTATTGCCGGTTTCAATTCAAAGCAAATTAACTTTGTTCCTACGTAGCCAAAGAACCCATAGAGTCATTTGCAAAACCGCATTAAAACTAGTGGCGGAACCTAGAAAATTAAGATGTTGGGGGCAATTTTTTTTTTGTGACAATAGCAACAAAATGCGGAAGAAAAAACTAAGATTGTAATGATAAATCAAGTATTTTTATTTGGAGATGAAGGATTTATAAGGCTTTAGAGTGTTGAATGTTGAGTTTTAGTATATGGGTGGGGGCAATTTGAGTTTTGGTGGGGGGCATTTTCGTAAAAAGGTCAAAATTAAAAAGAAATTACACTAAAATCTTAAATTTTTAATTTGTGTGAAGACTTGCACACTATACTCACTAAATAGATCCGTCCCTGATTAAAACATTGACCTAACTTGGAGCTCATAAACTCGGTTAAATTAAATCACTCCATGTGATTAAGTCTGTTGTTGAGATATATGGTAAAACCCCTCTTTTTTGGTTTATTAAACCGAAAATATATCTTCCATTACGAATATATTACGATATTTTTAAAAATTCTTGTTTTTAAGTCGTAACCTTTTTTTAATTAAAAAGCAAAAAAAGCTTTCATTATAAATATGTTATGATATTTTTCAAAAAATGAAAACTTTAACACAACATAGCAAAATGGATATCCAATTAAAGAAACTTAAAAATTACTTTTATTGGTATATAGTTTGTTTGATTAAAAATGTATAATTTTTACATATATATGCGATCGAAAGATAATGGTTGTGTAATTTGTATGAAAAATAGTGTTTATGTAGAAAAAAGGCGCAACCGATAATTTAAATGTAAAAATGAAGGCGTTTTCGTCAATTCATATTTTTTAGTCCTAAATTCAGTAAGAAATTTGCTAGACCCAAATAAAAGTATCCAAAAAAACAATCCACTCGCTGAGGTAACCAATCACTCGCTGACACCCCAGCGAGTGAATTATATTTGCAAATACTTTTATTTGGATGTATCATTGCTCATTCAGTAATATGCCAGAAAAATTTAACATAGAAATAAATGATAATTTAGGTCTAAGAATGCAAATTTCCCAAAAATTTTCTAGTGATCGATAGGGACAGGGGTGCAATTTCATTTTCACTCGGATCATGTGGCTTTCATTTCAAATGAGTTCAAAGTGGTCCTCCATGTGATTTATTACAGACGATAAAACGTGTTTCATGCATGTTCTAGATATTATTCTTTGAAATTCTATATATTAGTATATATACTAAAGATCAGGGAGAGAGAGTAACATCCCACGCATTAAATGCAACACGCATTAAATCGCAATCCAGAATCGGCAGAAAACTTGTTTTTCGAGGTTGAGTGCGTCGAAGTAAGTCGCTTTAAGATTTGACAAAATAGCGCAAGTTTAAGTGTCGTTCTTGAAGTAAGTCTTAAAGCGTTAATCGCTAACTATAGCGATTAAGAAAAAATAATCCATAAGGTTTAAGTGTCGTTAAGATCACATTGGTAGTGCGGGTTTCTATTCGTATATACTAAAAAGCATACACTTTTGTATGCAGCAAAGATTAATCGCAAACTTTCCAAACTTGGCGAAAATAGTCGCGAGGTTCAGTGGTACTGCAAAATAAGTCTGCGTCATTAATTGCAATCTATGTGATAATGGCGAAAATAATCCCTAAGGTTTAAGCGACATTCTGAGGTAAGTCTGTAGAATTAATTCTAACTATAAAGAACCGGCAAAATTAGTCCCTAAAGTTTAAGTTTGTCATTCAAAGTAAGTCGCTGTTCAATCCGTCCATTGCGTCGCGGGTTTCCATATTCGTTGTTACTATTTACAAATAATGGCTATTTGTTTAACTAAACATACTTTTCTAATGAATTTGGTCTAATCAATACTCTTTACATTTAAAACTTAAAAATGATTAATATGTTAATACCCGAAGTATTATTTTAAATTTCAAATTCCTTATTAGATATATTTAATTAAAAATAAAATATCTATCATTAATTTTATAGTTTAAATATTATTTAATATTCAAATTTTTATATTTTTCGTTTTTAATTTATAAACTATCTTTTTCGCAATAATTATAAATTAAACCCATTAAAACCACAAATTTATATTTATAATTATCTGTCATTATACATCAGTATAAATATCTTGTTTTATTCTATTCGTGGATACAATACACATGGTTATACTGTTTGGAAATATTTATAAGTCATGGTGCTAAAAAGAATGAGTAATATTTTTAATTCAATAAAGACATATGTATGCTCAGTTTAATTGAAGATTTAACGACATGTACAAATTGATCATTTCAAAAATGAGTGTTTGACAAATTAAACTAACTTGTGCTGAGGCTCCATATTTGACAATAAAGCTGCAAATGAGACCTGTGAATATAAATGAAATTGAAGAACTTATGGTTTTGAAAAGCACCTAAAATTATTGTACTTAAACAAAACTTATGTTACAAAAAAATTGCATATTTTCAAAAAATTTAAACCTACATAAGCTCTCAGGATCTCTTCCCCAAAAGTACACCTCTAAAATCTAAAGGAATACTTGGAGAGTTGGAGGCCTTTTTATTGTAGTCGAAAGTAAGTGCTGCTAAAGATTAGTTTAGCGTTTGTACAATTTCAATATAAATGACTACTACTCAATGTTTTACTTTATATTGTTGTAGAATATTGTCTTAATTTTTGTACAAAGATTGATTCTTGTACCATTTAAGGATTTTAACATCATCAATGAAACTACCTCGCAAAAACGACCGATCTCGACCGTCAGCCCTCAACTCTTGCTACACAACCCTTAGCAAACAAATCACGTCAACATTGAAAACGACCTCAAACGTGCATCCTCTACAAACCTGCCCTTGTTACACGACCACCTAAGTACAATACTACTACCAAACTACCATATAATCACGTTGAAAAAAAATGGCGAATGATTGAAAAATGTATCATCTGCCACCATTTCTTTTGTATGGAATGAAACAATTTTTTTTCTTTTGGGTCTTTCTTTCAAATTCATCATTTTAGGGTATTTTACTGATTTTTGGACGTTTTCTTTCCTCTAAATTAATAAATTATTTTTTTCCGAAAGCAAAAATATCACATAACCCTAAAAAGGATAAATTTGAAGAAAAATCTACAAAAGAAAAAAATTGTTCGCTACCTAAAAAGCAAATAATTACAAAATATGATATTTTTTTCAATTATTTGTCAAAAAAAAAATGATCTTAACCTTTTTCCTGAAGCCACGAAACACTTTCCACAACTGTCCTAAACCACAAACTGAAACAACCAACCCACAACCTGAACACAAGAACCTAAAACAACGACCATAGATCTTTAACTTGATAATCTGCCAAAAATGAAGCTGAAAAAGCACGTAAAACCACTATTTTTTTTTTGGTAAAAGGTCAAAGACCCGGTAAATATATTACTCCAGAAAATGTTTAAGTACAAAGGATATGGGTGAATCTCATATCTCAGCCCGTTACATAGGCGGAAAGCTTACATAACAAGATACTACCAATTCTCTATATAAGAAAATAAACCACTACTCAAAAGATAACATTTGACTCCTATGAAAACAAAATTACTTCCTACCAATGCCTTTGAGCTTGATACCATACGTGTCATAATAAACATCCAAATTCCCTCGAAGATCGTAAACCTGGTCCGCATAGTAATCATAATCATCTTCACGATCATGACCACCACCAAAGAGGTTCATTGACTCATCAAAAGTGTTCACAACCTCCTCTTCATCACTATCGGAGTCAACAATCTCTCCCACCTTAAAGAATGGGTTAACCCTCTTAATAGAAGAAGTAGACGGAAAATCCTTTTTATTACCTGGATAATTAACCTTTTTAATAGGATTACCAGCATCATCAACAAGAGTAGCTTTCCCATCAATAAGAAGCTTTTCAAACTCCCCAATTTTCTCAACAATAGGGGTAGGGCTAACCTCGTTAGCTTCCATTGAATCACTCACAAGCGGTTCTTGTGATACATTCCCGGTCTTAAGAACCCCAACCTCCTTAGCTTTCATTGAACTACCAAAATCCACTACATCAGTAGGAGTGCCACATTCATCAGTATCGATCATATTAAGTGCATCAAACAGATTAGATGTAGCAATATTCGTCCCAATCGTACTAGCTACTTCAGTGGCTTTCTTCTTAGAATTATCCACCTGCTTGGGGTTAGGGGGAGGCGCTTTAGGTTGATACCGAAACTTAGGCCCCACACCAAGTTTAGTAAAACCTCCCTTACCGGGAACACTTGGACCACTATTCCTACCCTTATTATTGTTATTGTTTAGGCTGGGTAGGCGGTGGAACAGATTTAGGACAATCAAGCAACGTATGACCAAACCGTTTACACGTATCACACATTGGCGGTTTCCATTCATATTCAACACGGATCTTTTCATTAGTAGAACCCGATCCATCCAGTAAGGGTATCTCAACAGTGAGGCTTTCCTGAAGAACCTTATCCGCCCGAACTTCAATCAAGCACCTAGTAAAACTACTGCGGCCCTAAGAATCCAAGCACATTTGACTAGTGTAAGAATCTAGCATTTTCGGCGTACCAATCAATGTAGCAAGGAGACTGAGACCATCATCAGAGAACATAGCAAGAGGAACATCATGAAATTTAACCCATACCGGAATGTTAGTCAAATCCTCTTTAAGCAGATTAGTATTCAACGTCCAAGTTTTAAGAATAATTGGCACATTCCTAATCATCCACGGTCACCAGGATCAAGAATCGGCTCAGCTCATTTCCACTGTCACTAGGATATTCATTTAAACTTGTTCCAAAATTTTGTGTTTGACAAGCAACATTGAAGCTCGAAATCTGTGGAACAACAGGCTCGTTAGTAACTTTACTATGCATACTAGTAACCCCAGAATTGGAAGTAAAGTCAGAATACTTGTTATTCACATCATGACCATTATCACGACCAGTATTACCAAGTGGATCGGTGTTCCCAAATTCTTAACCCTTTAAACGTGGCAATCATGTGTTCAATTCATCATCATTCACCACAGGATGTGGCAAGGTAGTGTTCTCCTCTCCCACCATCGACATCACAACACCCTTAACAAGTAATCGCAGCAAAAAAACAAGAAGAAAACAATAGCAGATCTTCAAAACGTAAAACCACTATACTTGTGACCTCAAATGACGAGCATCATGAAACCAACTTGAAGCCACGACAACCACTAGCTGAAAACCATGAACACCATGAAACCTACTATCTGAAAACCACGACCAATATGAATCCCTTTTGAAACCATGACCACCATAAAGCCTATGATCACCACCAGTTGAATCTAGAACCACCATGATGTTAGTGGATGTTTAGTTATATGGCCCGATTATAGTTAGTCTAGTTTATATTTAGGTTATTGGCCCATTAAGAATGTTATATATGCTTACTCTTGTAATCGATCATCATTTAACAAAGCATCTTCGCTTGTAATCGATTATCATTAAGAAGGTTTACAACTTATTCTTCCACCACATATTCGCTTGTTGCTTATTCAAATGCTGACATGGTGCCCACTGGTTATTGTGTTTTTTTGGGTAATAATCTTTAATCCTGGTCCTCTAAGCGTTAATTTACACATTCTTGCTCAGCTCTAGTAGTGAAGCTGAGTATCGTGGTGTTGCTAATGCCGTTGCTGAGACATGTTGGTTACGTAAACTTCATACACCGCTTTCGTTTGCTACGATTGTTTATTATGAAAATGTGAGTGTGGTATATCTGTCATCTAATCCTATGCAACATCAGCGGACGCAACATATTGAGATTGGCATTCATTTCGTTCATGATTTGGTATCTACGGGCAATGGCGGAGCTAGAAAAAATTTCGTGGGAGGGCCGAGACAAATTTTTTTCGGGAAATACATTAAATGGGTGGGCCGAAATAAAATTTTTCCCGGAAATACACATGAAATCGCGAAAAAATACACTAACAGGCTTAGGCCTAGGAGGGCCGGAACCCTTCCCAGTCCCTTAATAGCTCCGCCCTTGTCTACGGGACATGTTCATGTTCTGCATGTTCCGTCGAGCTATCAGTATGCTGACATCTTCACCAAAGGCTTACCGACTGCTTTATTTGATGAGTTTCGCACCAGCTTGAGTGTTCGCTCCTCTCCCCCTAAAATTGAGGGGGCTGTTAGTGGATGTTTAGCTATATGGCCCGATTATAGTTAGTCTAGTTTGTATTTGGGTTATTGGCCCATTAAGAATGTTATATATACTTAGGGTCCGCTTGGTTTAAAGTGGGGAAAGGAAAAGGGAAAGGGAAAGGGAAAGGAATGCAAAGGAATGAGTGAGGTGGGTAATCAATACCTTACCCCCCAATTTACTCTATAATGGTTCATTACCCACTACGGGGTAATCAAACCCTTACCCCTCCCCAACCAAGCATCAATTTATTTGTGATGTGGGCCCTTTTGAATACTTTACCCATTCCCCACCCCCCCTTAACCCCTAACCAAGCACGCCCTTACTCTTGTAATCTATTATCATTTAACAAAGCAGTACATGTTTACACATGAAACCCATTTGCCGAAAATTGATGTAAAATGTTCTAGAGAAAAAGAATTTAGAGGAAATATACACAATGAAATATGGTGGCAGAGAGCTCTTTCGAACTGCCAGCCTATGCAGACGGCTGAAGAAAAACAAACAATTTTATTTGAGTCAGATTCAGACTCCGCAACCACTTATTCAGATTAAAATGAAATCAGATTTAGACTTTTCAATTATTTATTCAGATTCAGATGTACGAATCAGATTCAGACTCGGAACCTTTTAATAAAAAAGCAACACCTTAGTCACTCCATTGCCCAATTATTACTAATGATTAAATATATACACCACAAGTTTTGTAAAATAAGACAACTAAAATGAGCTAAACGTAATAGTAAATAATAAACAATGCATAGGCTAATAACCATGCAGCCAATGCATATAAGCTTATTTTGAATAACTTTTGGAGCAAAGCACAAAATTAAAAGATAAAGTGGAACATGTTACGTTCATCCAGACAAGAACAACAAAAGAAAACAGATAGAGATTCTTTAAATTTAGTATAAACATGATCGGTCATGTTCTTTCACAAACAAAAAAAAATCAAGTCCCGCAGTAGACCTCAAAGTTTTCTTTATGAAAGAACATGACCGGTAATGTTCATACTAACTTGAGAAAATCTCAATCAAAATAAAACAACCAACATAAAACCTATTCTACCCTATCTCCTATCTAGCTTAGCCTCCACCTTTGTTTGCCGTTGGCGAGCGACGAACAGTCGCAGATTTTAGGTTTTTTTTATAAAAATATTGCACTTTTTTTCGGGACCTAATTAGTATTGACCATTTTCTTTTCTCTACAACGCATACTACATCAGCCCTTATTTTATTAGAAGATGTCCTTTTAAATTCAAAACCTTCATAAAGTGTTTTTATACCGATCTCATGTATCCATTTGTTTTTATTATCAAATTCATCAACAGTTCAAAGTACACACTCACGATCGAATGGCTTTTTTTTTATCAGGCTCAATATCATGGATAGGAGCATTTGGTGGTTGAGGCATATGGTCAAATGTATTTGCTTGCCATGCATGCTTATAACCTTGGCGAAACATTTAGATCAAAATCAATAGACTTTCTTGACGAATGATTTACCTCTCTATTTCTGTAGAATTGTGTGGACTAGGTGTATGCTTTTGAGGACTCTTATTGTCCTTTTCTTAGGGCCCGTTTGGTTTAGAGGGATGGGAGTAGGATTTGGAACTTAATGCAAAAAATGGTTGTTTGTGTTGTGAACAAGAATTGAGGGAATGAAAGTATTATTCTATTGATCATAATGTAGGAGATACAAAAGGTATATATAGATAAATATTAGGGTAAAAACCCTAATAGCTAATTGGGCCATGGGCTTCTATGGGTTATATGGACATCCACATAATATTATTCATACCACTCCCTCTTGGATGTCCATATTATTATTACGCTTTAAGAATGCTGCCTCATTAAAAACCTTGTCAGGAAAACCCAGTGGGACAAAACCATGACTAAGGAAAAAAAGAGTGCAGTGCGTATTGTCTCCCTCTGATGACTATATCACTTGAGCTCTTTGAGTCGATGCATCCCAATATAGTGACTTAGTTTCCTAAATGTTGATGCAGGAAGTACCTTGGTGAATAGATCCGCCAAATTTTCATTTGAACGAACTTGTTGAACAATAATATCACCATTATTCTGTAAGTCATGAGTGAAGAATAATTTTGGTAAAATATGTTTCGTCCTATCGCCCTTGATATAACCTTCTTTAAGTTGAGCAACACATGCCGCAATATCTTCATGCAAAACTGTTGGTGCCTCCTTCTCTGAAGAATACCACATGATCTACATATGTGTTGTATCACACTTCTTAGCCAAACACATTCTCGACTTGCTTCATGTATCGCTAGAATTTCTGCATGGTTGGATGAAGTCGCTGAGTTCGTCTGCTAAACTGAACGCCATGAAATTGTTGTTCCTCCACTTGTAAATACATATCCAGTTTGAGATTGACCATTGTGAGGGCCAGACATTATGGAAGATATGTAATCTTCTAACATAACTCAAATACCTCTAATCAGTATCCTATAAGATATGGACATCCATATTATAATTATCCATAACACTCCCCCTTGGATGTCCATTTGAGGATTATGCCTCGTTAAAACCTTACTAGACAAAACCCAGTGGGACAAAAATCTAGTGAAGGAAAAAAAATACATAATTCCTTTATACGCTCGGGGATGTTGCCTCGTTAAAAACCTTGCCGGAAAAACCTATGGGGACAAAACCATGGTCAAGGGAAAAAGAGTGCAACGCGTATCTTCTCTCCCCCTAATGATCACATCACTTAAATCTCTTAGTTGGTGCAATCCAATATAATAAACTAATTTCTTTAATGTCAATATAGTAAGCTTCTTAATAGAATATATGTTTGATTCTCATATAAACAAGTGTTCTCCACTTAACCTTCATATATCAAGAAGGATTAAACATATGTCATACTTATCATTATACAAGTACATCCTCGTACTCCACAAGTTATATAGTGTCAACGAATGCAAAGTAAATGATACATTATATCATTTATAACCACTAGTGGAACAATCAATGTTTTATATACATTATAACTATGACACTCATAAATCGATATTGTGATCATCATCATTATAAGTAAAGGGGTCTTTCTTCATCAATTGACCTCATAAACATGAGCGTCGTTTATCCTTATAAAGATATATAACATCTTTCTTTAGCTTTTATTATGCACAACGATTTCATCTATAAGATGTTTAAATCATAAAACAAGCCAAAACTTTGTATTTCATTTCAAGGTATTCAACCGTCTTGAAAATCTCCTCATGAGTTCTATTCACATTTACCTCATCAAACCATATGTAAGTTATACCATATTCAAATACAAATCTCTTTAAAACCAACATGGGTAAACTTTGTTATTTCAATGGCTCATTTTAAACCAATACTATATTGCCTTTCACTTATATAGTGATTTATTCAACTTGATCAAGTGTTATTCTTGAAAACTTTCATATATGCTTTAAGCATTTTAAATCGTGAGACATTCTTCATGCATTTTATATCCCTCATGGAATCTCAACTTCAAATGAGCTCTATTCATTTTCTTTTAGACGCATATCGATTAGTTATCATATCGCCAGACTTATAAATATTAAATAGATTATTGGATCCACCACATGAGATCATGTCTCTGTATGCAAAGTCTTTGCGAAAATATTTGTGTGCCATCAATTATGCCTTAAATATAATAGTTTCAATACTTTAATTTTGCTATCTCATAATGACCAATGCATATCCAATAACTTTAGACATTCATATGTATGGACTTCAAGTCCCAGTAACCATGTCTCGTTACAAGAGATTTTAATCTTTCATTAGTTTATTGCGTCTTTACTTCTGGCCATTCATTTGTACATCTGCATTTCCTGCACGTATGCTTCCATGATCCTCACATGATTATAGCGCTATCTTATTTATTTACATAATCATTACCATGTGTATTATTGTATACAATATCACAATCGACGTCGATTCATTTATACTTTCGATTCCACACTTTACTAGACATTCCAATATATCATTTATTGATATCTCATAGTTTTTCAAGTACCCGGGGTTTCTCAATTACCTTCATGTCTAGTTTCTCTATAGGATAATTATTATGGGGTCTTTATTACCTCGATTAGACTATCCGAATTTTCTTGCTCCATTTTATCTATTCATTCGAGGACTTTTATTTGGAATCGATTAGTCTATCACGTTGCAGACGTGCCATAGACTTACTACCAATCATTGATTTTCATTTTGGGACATACATTATAATTGGAGCACTAGCAACGTATATATGATATAGTCACTTCTTTATGTCACTAAACAAATCTGGCATTTACTAGATCTGGAATGTTATTTGTCCCTTGAACTTTAAGTTTATATTCTTTAGTACGAGGATCAACATTTATATCATAATTCATTCCAAATTTCTCGCTGCTCATTCTCTCCCCCTGAATGAATTATCAATTTCAACATCCCATTGTTGTGCGTTGTGGTGGATTTACAAGAAACATATATCGTACATTTACAAAATTCTTATATGGGAAACATATGGTTCGTGACCATAAACCATTTTATTAGGGAGTATTCGTTATATCTTGTTGGCATGATGTGAATTCTTGAAAAATCTTCAAAATAAACATTCCCCATAGTACTTATATTTTTGTTCTCACAATTATTGGCTTTGCAATCAACTGAAGACGTTTTATGAACGTTTCAACAAAAGCAATTCGCGTATGAACATGAGCTACTTTTAAGTTCAACACTTATTCCAATAATTGCTCAATACTTGAAAGTATTCATCACCATTCTCAATAATTTAAGTTGGAAATCCATGCTCGTATTTTATAACTCGAGCCACTAATCATGCTAACTTTAAGTTGCGTATTGATGATCATTTTGACGATGCATCGATTTTATAAATCAAAATGATCCATATGGCACACGTATAGGCCTACATACATGCCCTTTATAGGACAAAGTCCTTACTTTAATTTGGTGGTGATACATGAACAATGCACTTTCATTGAGAACAATAAAACCAATTAAATCACCTTTGAAGAACTCATGGTTCTTGTATATGGTTCGCATCATCATTGATCCGGGATGGTCCAACCGGTCATGCCAATAAATAATCTTGGCTCATAAATATATAATTTATGACCACATGTGCTTTAATTGCACATTTTTCATTAAATAAAAGTCGAACAATATAAAGAGCTCACATTTTTCCAATTAGCTCTTTTGCGTCTTTCGCACACAGTTTAATATAATATTCACGTTATCCTATAACATTATCAAATAATAAAACGCAATCTATACTAATAAAGTATGCCATTAATCAATTAATCAAGTGTCTCGCATGCAACCAATATAATCACATGATACATAAATCACACATAGATGACAATATGGTTATTAAATTCCGACATTTACACAAATAATTTCATTTTCATGTTCAAAATGATACGTTTATTTTCTTTCACATTTTGTCATTTACTGCGGATTTATTTTGCTAGGAAAAGATGAAGCTCATCATTTTTATTCGATAATAAGCAATAACGGTCTAAAAGGTTTCGAGTATAAATAATACTAGCATCTCTTAATTATTAAGAAGTCAAATCCTAGTTGTGTGAGGATGATACTAGTAAAACAAAAAAACTCCCTATGCCAAGTGGTATATTATGTATAGACATTAGCCTATTAGAAATACATGATCAGTTGCGAATGATAATATTATCACTAAATTTCCCCATATTATCAAACTATTTCATGCATCAAAAAATATATATTTATACCGAGAATCTAACAGGTACTAATGCTTAACGCTATAAAACTAATAATCATGCTCGTTAATAAATAAGGTTATCACTACAACAATCGGATGGACGGGCGAGGAGGCGAAAGGCACTAAACGACAAAATAAAATCTGACGTGGCACATACATACGCTGACTTCTTATGGAAAATTCAACGGGCATTTTCGGCGGGGACATGTCCCCGGCGAAAGTGTATTTTACATTTACCAAAATTTGACCAAAGTCCAAAGCATGCTAACCGTGCGCGGGAAAATTCATAAACCTTTCCCCGGGACATGTCCCCAAGAAAAGTAATTTTACAAAATGCACTTTATTGCAACTATTAATACATAACTAAAACCCGATGCTTGGAAAAACATAAATAACCCAATCGTCAATTCTCACAAAACACACGTAACAATATAATGGGCGATTACACGGAAAAAGAGTGGTCACCGGTTTTATCGTCGATATATCTCTTTACTCGAGTTCTTGATATGTATGAGTCGAAATTTATGATGAATATGGTTACGATAAGAACATAGACACATTGATGAGAGACCGTGCGGAATGGTTAAGGAAAGAGGCATTCTACAAGGTATATTTGACCGTGGAAGCTATTGGTGTTGGAGGAAAAACATTTGAAGTCAAGCAATGTTTGAGCGATTCGTCAAGAAAAGGAAGGAAAAGGATGAAGCGAAAAAAGCCCGCTCGATTACACATTTGATGATGCGGAAATAGGGTAACAAATCTTGAAGCATTGTTTGAGCAGTTCATCAAGCAAAGGAAGGAAAAGATGGTGCGGGTTCTAGCAGGCGGGAAGTAGCAGGAAAAAATTTGAATAAGCGATGTTTGTTATGGTCTATGTCGTGTATCATATCGTTTGAGTTGTTTCGTTTGCTTGCCGAGTTTTTTCATTTGATCTGCTTCATTTTGTTGTCAAGTTGTTTCTTTATTCATGTGTAATTTAGTATTGAAAAAGGGGTGTTTGGAAACCATAATCTTGTTAACTAAGAACATGGTCAGCTTTACAACTACTACATTGATCAACAACATCAACAACAACATCAACTACATCAACAACAACAACAACAACAACAACTACATGATACGTATACCATAGCACCTATACTTGGTCATTTAACATGTTACGTATACCATAGCACATATACTTGGCCATTTAACATGATACGTATACCATAGCACCTATACTCGTTCGTTTAACATGATACGTATACCATAACACCTTAATTTGGTCATTTATCATGATACGTATACAATAGCACCTATACTCGGTCGTTTAACATGATACATATACCATAGCACCTATACTCGGCCATTTAACATGATACGTATACCATAGCGCCTATACTTGGTCATTTAACATGATACGTATACCATAGCACCTATACTCGGCCGTTTAACATGATAAATATACCAATAGAACCTATACTTGGTCATTTATCATGAAACATATACCACAACACCTATACTCGGCCGATTAACATGATACGTATACCATAACACCTATACTCGGTCGTTTAACATGATACGTATACCATAGCACCTATACTCGGCCGTGTAACATGATACGTATACCATAGCACCTATACTCGGTCGTTTAACATGATACCATAGCACCTTAATTTGGTCATTTATCATGATACGTATAGCATAGCACCTATACTCGGTCGTTTAACATGATACATATACCATAGCACCTATACTCGGTCGTTTAACATGATACGTATACCATAGCACCCATACTCGGCCGTTTAACATGATACGTATACCATAGCACCTATACTCGGTCGTTTAACATGATACGTATACCATAGCACCTTAATTTGGTCATTTATCATGATACGTATAGCATAGCACCTATACTCGGTCGGTTAACATGATACATAAACCATAGCACCTATACTCGGCCGTTTAACATGATACGTATACCATAGCACCTATACTCGGTCGTTTAACATGATATGCACCTATACTCGGCCGTTTAACATGATAGGTATACCATAGCACCTATACTCGGTCGTTTAACATGATATGCATACCATAGCACCTTAATTTGGTCATTTATCATGATACGTATACCATAGCACCTATACTCGGCCGTTTAACATGATACAGATACCATAGCACTAATACTCGACCGTTTAACAAGATACGTATACCATAGCACATATACTCGGTCGTTTAACATGATACGTATACCATAACACCTATACTCGGCCGTTTAACATGATACGTATACCATAGCACCTATACGCGGTCGTTTAACATGATAGGTATACCATAGCGCCTTAATTTGGTCATTTATCAGGATACGTATACCATAGCCCCTATACTCGGTTGTTTAACATGATACATATACCATAGCACCTATACTCGGCCGTTTAACATGATACGTATACCATAGCACCTATACTCGGCCGTTTAACATGATACGTATACCATAGCACCTATACTCGTTCGTTTAACATGATACGTATACCATAGCACCTTAATTTGGTCATTTATCATGATACGTATACCATAGCACCTATACTCGGTCGTTTAACATGATACATATACTATAGCACCTATACTCGGCCATTTAACATGATACGTATACCATAGCACCTATACTCGGCCGTTTAAAATGATACGTATACCATAGCACCTATACTCGGCCGTTTAACATGATACATATACCAATAGCACCTATACTTGGTCATTTATCATGATACGTATACCATAGCACCTATACTCGGCCGTTTAACATGATACGTATACCATAGCACCTATACTCGGTCGTTTAACATGATACGTATACCATAACACCTATACTCGGCCGTTTAACATGATATGTATAACATAGCACCTATACTCGGTCGTTTAACATGATACATATGCCATAGCACCTATACTCGGCCATTTAACATGATACGTATTCCATAGCACCTATACTCGGCCATTTAACATGATACGTATTCCATAGCACCTATACTTGGCCGTCTAACATGATACGTATACCATACCACCTATACTCGGCCGTCTAACATGATACGTATACCATAGCACCTATACTCGGTCGTTTAACATGATACGTATACCATAGCACCTTAATTTGGTCATTTATCATGATACGTATACCATAGCACCTATACTCGGTCGTTTAACATGATACATATACCATAGCACCTATACTCGACCGTTTAACATGATACATATACCATAGCACCTATACTCGGTCGTTTAACATGATATGCATACCATAGCACCTATACTCGGCCGAATAACATGATACGTATACCATAGCACCTATACTCGATCGTTTAACATGATACGTATACCATATCACCTTAATTTGGTCATTTATCATGATACGATACCGTAGCACCTATACTCGGTCGCTTAACATGATACATATACCATAGCACCTATACTCGACCGCTTAACATGATACGATACCATAGCACCTATACTCCGCCGCTTAACACGACACGTATACCATAGCACCTATACTCGGTCGTTTAACATGATACGTATACCATAGCACCTTAATTTGGTCATTTATCATGATACATTATACCATAGCACATATACTCGGTCGCTTAACATGATACATATACCATAGCACCTATAGTCGGTCATTTAACATGATACATATACCATAGCACCTATACTCGGTCGTTTAACATGATACGTATACCATAACACCTTAATTTGGTCATTTATCATGATACGTATACAATAGCACCTATACTCGGTCGTTTAACATGATACATATACCATAGCACCTATACTCGGCCATTTAACATGATACGTATACCATAGCGCCTATACTTGGTCATTTAACATGATACGTATACCATAGCACCTATACTCGGCCGTTTAACATGATAAATATACCAATAGAACCTATACTTGGTCATTTATCATGATACATATACCACAACACCTATACTCGGCCGTTTAACATGATACGTATACCATAACACCTATACTCGGTCGCTTAACATGATACGATACCATAGCACCTATACTCGGCCGTGTAACATGATACGATACCATAGCACCTATACTCGGTCGCTTAACATGATACCATAGCACCTTAATTTGGTCATTTATCATGATCGATAGCATAGCACCTATACTCGGTCGTTTAACATGATACATATACCATAGCACCTATACTCGGTCGTTTAACATGATACGTATACCATAGCACCCATACTCGGCCGTTTAACATGATACGTATACCATAGCACCTATACTCGGTCGTTTAACATGATACGTATACCATAGCACCTTAATTTGGTCATTTATCATGATACGTATAGCATAGCACCTATACTCGGTCGTTTAACATGATACATAAACCATAGCACCTATACTCGGCCGTTTAACATGATACGTATACCATAGCACCTATACTCGGTCGTTTAACATGATATGCACCTATACTCGGCCGTTTAACATGATACGTATACCATAGCACCTATACTCGGTCGTTTAACATGATATGCATACCATAGCACCTATACTCGGCCTTTTAACATGATACGTATACCATAGCACCTATACTCGATCGTTTAACATGATACGTATACCATATCACCTTAATTTGGTCATTTATCATGATACGTATACCGTAGCACCTATACTCGGTCGTTTAACATGATACATATACCATAGCACCTATACTCGACCGTTTAACATGATACGTATACCATAGCACCTATACTCTGGCCGTTTAACACGATACGTATACCATAGCACCTATACTCGGTCGTTTAACATGATACGTATACCATAGCACCTTAATTTGGTCATTTATCATGATACGTATACCATAGCACCTATACTCGGTCGTTTAACATGATACATATACCATAGCACCTATAGTCGGTCATTTAACATGATACATATACCATAGCACCTATACTCGGCCGTTTAACATGATACGTATACCATAGCACCTATACTTGGTCATTTAACATGATACGTATACCATAGCACCTATACTCGGCCGTTTAACATGATACGTATACCAATAGCACCTATACTTGGTCATTTATCATGATACGTATACCATAGCACCTATACTCGGCCGTTTAACATGATACGTATACCATAGCACCTATACTCGGTCGTTTAACATGATACGTATACCATAGCACCTATACTCGACTGTTTAACATGATACGTATACCATAGTACCTATACTCGGTCGTTTAACATGATACGTATACCATAGCACCTTAATTTGGTCATTTATCATGATACGTATACCATAGCACCTATACTCGGTCGTTTAACATGATACATATACCATGGTTATTGAAAATGATAATAAAGATTTTTTTAATATGAAAATTGATAAAAACAACCTTTGCCGGGGACATGTCCCCGGGAAACCTTTTCACGTTTTTTATTTTTCCCTCCCGTCTTTTTACTTTATCCCGCCATAACCTTCCCCGGGGACATGTCTCCGGAAAAAGTCTTGCTAGAAGACAAACAAAATTTTCTCCGGGGACATGTCCCCGGTGAAAACTAATCGTAAAATTCACCTCAATTATTAACCTCATCTGCTTTACAAATGAGATAAACCCCCCACCAAACACGCATCTGCTCCACCTGCACCTTCATCTTCATCACCGCACCACCGTATAAGCTATTCAAGTTAAGTTCTTTATCTTCTTGATTTCTATCTTGTATATGTGACAAGCTAGTTAAAAATAATCTCCTAGTTTTCGGTTAAAGATTTGGGAAACTATAGTTTAGGAAGAGTCAAATGGATTTCGTGCAGCTCTCAAATTAATTAAGCTTCAATTCAAACTCGAAATTCATAGAAATCCATATAAGCTATTCAAGTTAAGTTCTTTATCTTCTTGATTTCTATCTTGTATATGTGACAAGCTAGTTAAAAATAATCTCCTAGTTTTGGTTAATTATAGTTTCACATACATATATAGATTAAAGATACTTAACCGGATAGAACCTGCCGGTTCAAAGAAAAAAAATGGCGGGTCAAGTCTACATTCGCCGATCTCCAATCTTTCATAGGCGGTATGAGCGATTTGTATGTAATTATAGTTTCAAGTAGATCGTGTTCATAAAGATTTATATTTATGTTAATATGATGTTTAGTACGATTATAAGTTGGGGTTTGTATTTATGTTAAGATATCCTGTATACTTGGGGTTTGTGCGCTTGAATATTATAGAATTGTAACTAGAGATCAATTTGTATCTGAGATGTCTAATTTATTGTAACTTCGTAAATTTGGGGTTTGTACGCTTGATATTGTTATATTATTGTGACATAAATGATAAATGTTTTTAGGAGGAGTTACATTTTTTTTATTACTTGATATAAACTTTTAAGAGAAATCATGATTTAACCCTCGTTGTATAACTATATATATATCCTAAAATGATTAAAACAAGTGAAGCATCAATGAAACATAAAACGTTAGTTGGTCTTCCATAATGAATTGCTATATAGTTTTCCAAACAATATCGTTAGTTGGTCTTCCATAATGAATTGCTATATATATTTTTCTATACTTGTAGGAATATAGTGTCTACTATCAGTCTGGAGTGCAACCCGCGACCACAGCCGAGACCAATCCGCGACCACAGCCGAGACCAAAAGGTAATATTTGTCGTTACGTATTTTAAATAGTTTAAGGTTTTAGGTAATGAGAACTATCCAAGCATCGGGTATCAAAAAGACCCTTTAAACCATTAGGATTGAATTGGTCATTTTAACAATTAGGGTAGGAGAGTAGGATGGTGGATTTTGGGACCTAAACCAAGATCTTAGCAGGGTGTTGGGGTCCACCACCTTTCATGTGCAATAGCACTTTAACTAGGTTAATGAGATCATGTTGTTTCATCTGCTTGTGATACAAAAGATTTGATCATGTTTGCTTACGACTTTTTGAACAATGTGTCTAGGGTTGAGGGTTGGTGAAAACATGAGAACGGTGTTAGTGTGTCTAGTTAAAGTGTTGTTACACCATTTCCCGACAACATTTCATTCTCCTTTTTACAAAGATCTTCCCAAAAACTCACCAAATTCTCTCTTATATTATCAAACAACAAAAATGAAGTTAGCGGCGGTGACATTTGGCTTCTACGATGGTTTCTGGCGAGGTACGGTTTCTTAGTCCACAAGATACGAGGAAAGTGTCTGACCCATTTCTTGTTACGGTTTGTTATGGTTACCAGATGATGAGGGTTGAATCTTGAAGGGTAGAAAGGTGGTGCAAAAGGGTTTAGCTTGGTTTAAGAGTGTTTTTAGTGTGTGTTTTTTGGTGAAAAACTCCATGTGTGTGTGAGAGAGAGATAGGTCAGAGATGATAAGAAGAGAGATGAAAGGGTTTGTAATGATAGAGATATACTGGTGGTGAGAGATATGAAAGGGTTTGTGAGGGTGCCTCATTAACTCCACTTCACTCGCCATCACTATCATTACAAACCCTTTCATCTATCTTCTTATAATCTCGACTTCTCTCTCTCACACACATGGAGTTTCTCACAAAAACAAACACTAAAACACACACACGATTATGAACTCTCAAAGCGGGGCTAAACCATTTTGCACCACCTTTCTACCCTTCAAGATTCAACTCTCATCATCGTAACCATAACAAACCATAACAAGAAATGGGTTGTACACTTTCCTGTATCATCGGACCAAGAAACCGTGTACCTCGCCAGAACCATCGAGGCCGACGTCACCGCCGCTAACTTCATTTTTGTTGTTTGATAATATAGGAGAGAATTGGTGAGTTTTGGGAAGATCATTGTAAAAAGGAGAATGAAATGTTGTCGGAAAATGGTGTAATAGCACTTTAACTAGACACACTAACACCATTCTCATGTTTTCACCAACCTTAATACCCTAGACACATCGTTCAAAAGTCCTAGCAAACATGATCAAATCTTTGTATCACAAGCAAAATAAACAACATGATCTCATTAACCTAGTTAAAGTGCTATTACATGAAAGGGGTGGAACCCCAACACCGCCAAGATCTTGGTTTAGGTCCCAAAATCCACCATCCGCCTCTACCCTAATTGTTAAAATAACCAATTCAACCCTAATGGTTTAAAGGATCTTTGATACCGATGCTGGATGGTTCTCATTACCTAAAACCCTAAACTATTTAAAATACGCAGGTTAAGCTTTGGACAAACCCGAAGAAGCAGAAGATATAGGAAGTCAACTGACAAAACCGCCTGGCGAACACGAGTTTGAGCCTTATGTGTTAGGATATGTTTGTAGAGAATAACATGGTTTAGGATTCCCGCTAAATGGATTATACGTATAGTTTTGGGCCATTTGCGTATAGGTAGCTTATGTATAGTTTTGGACCATTGGCGATTTTGGAAACACATTTTATGTTATCGATTGTGTTGTAGCAATTTGAACCATTTGGTTATATATGATATTATGTTTAGCGAATTTGTGTTGTTGTAGCATAAAATAGGTTACGAAAGCAGTTGTTACATTGTAGATTTTTAGGAAAAAAAAAAAAATTACCAATTTTGCGGCAATTTTACGCAAAATGGGTCAAAACTTTCACCGGGACATGTCCCCGTGAAAGTGTTATAGATAATATCGATTTTCACTTTCCCGAAGACATGTCCCGGTGAAGGAGTTAAAGATAAACTTTATTTACCCTTTTCCACGGGACACCCACTGGCAAAAGAAATTGCCACGTCGGACTTGTTTGACCAGCGTAGAATTGGTGCGGGACCCACATGTCCCGGTAAAAGTAGGTTTAACTCCCCGGGGAAAGTATTACCGAGAGGGTATTGTCGAGGGTATTTCGCCGGGGACATGTCCCCGGTAATAGTTTTCGCAGGGGACATGTCCCGACGAAAGCCCTGAAAATTCGCCTGCGAAAGTCACGATTGTTGTAGTGATATATGCAGGTTCGGAAGTGTATCTAAATTTGATACAACAAATATTACATGCTTAGACATTAAACCCAAATTTATTAATCACAAATCATGTTACTTTTAACCTAACAAGGCATGCAAGTAATAAAATCTGAACCATATATGAATAATCGAAGCAATTAATCTTTTATATAATAAAGGAATTACATAATTTCGAAGTGATTTTGTTAATTTATTTTTATTGAAAAAACAATCGGACCAATAGGAGAGCTCGATTTCGCCACGTAAGCAAAATTGTGTGATGTGATTGGTTAATAAAAGTCAAAATTAAATTGATTTTAATAAACTTTAATAAATTTAGTGGAGAAATTCGGTTGATAAAAACACACATAAAATATAGGTGTAAAATTTGTGAAAACAAAACTTAAAAAGGAGGATAATTAATAAAACTTTAGAGGTTGAATTTAAAAAAATATATATATAGTTAAGTGTAATATTATAAGCCTCTATGTTTTTTAATAACTTTGGATTATAAACAAATACCCCCTTATACTTTATACCTTTTATACTTTATAATTTAGAAAATACAATGTATATGTTGTTTTAAAATAACAACATATAAATTTGCATAAGATTATAAGTATCAATTTTTTTACTATATACGTTCAATACGGACTCATTTATTTCATTTCTAAAAGTTTAACCTACGTGGACACGGGTTTACATTTTAAATCTGCTAAATTATCGAAAGCGGAATATAATTGTAAACACGGGTTACTTTAATATAAAAATAAATATGCACGATTGTCTTATAAGAATGACTCATGTAATTCTTATTTATTTATATAAGGATATCTAGAAAATATTTTTAAAAACTTTAAGGAGTATACTTTAACTTTATCAACGCTCATTGTGTGCTATTAAACTGCAACATGTGTACAACATAATATCGATGAGTGAAATTTAAGTAACAACATCAACATCTTTGTTAGCTAAATAAAATTAAATCTTGAGTTATCTAACCAAAATTTTTACAAATATTTTATCAAATTCTAATGGATATTAATGCATAATGAAAAATTCTGCATAAGTATTAGTTGTACTTATATCACAATTTTCATGGACAAATTCTTATATATGTATATACTGAACTAAAATGTTAAAATAAATTTGATTTAGTGCGTGCACAAAATTTATAACTATATAATTATATGCAATTACCTTCAAAGACAAAATATTCAACATTAATACAGAATAATTTTTTTTGTCAAAACCCTGTGCGTGCACGGATATTATAACTAGTATATTTATGTAAAAATATATAAAAGCTTAATTTTAAGTATTTAACATCTATATGTAGAGTATTTAGTAGTGAATACATAAATAGAAGAGATATCGTTTTGATTTATATTTATTCGTCACCGATTAGTTAGCATAACTGACATGGAGGTATAATAAGAATTGAGATCTACTCCGCATACGGTACGAGACTCTATACGAATAATTATAAAATAATGAAACATATTCTACATGTGCTTCAAATAATATATATATATAACTATTCTACTAATATCTCTAATATATAATCCAACGAAGAACAAAGTAAAGAACAAAGTATTATAATAGCACTGATCTACGACATAAAAAAAAATTAATCAACGTGGAAGAGTAAACTTATCTCAGCGATGATGTATGTTCAAACAACAAGATTGTTCTTTCGGTCTAATATCTTTGAAATTGAATTCAGAGCGTGCTGATAACGTGTTATAAACAAGAATCGAGGGAATGAAAGTATTATTCTATTGATCATAATGAGATACAAAAGGTATATATAAATAAGAAAAATTATTTGTAGGCCTAAGTAGTGGACCTAAAAAGAACTAATTGGGCCATGAGCTTCTTATGTGTGATATGGACATCCACAAAATATTATTTATAACAGTTTGGTATGTTTTAGTGGGCCCTAATAATGGGCATCACTACCATATATTTTCATTGTACAAAAGCTAATAAACTTGCCGACTTTTATGATATACTTTCAAAACATGTGGACCCAACTCACTTTCCAACAACAAGTTTATTTCATCTTTTTTTTTTCTTATTATTTTTTATAATACAAATGTTACTTTTCAATTTATAAAATAAATATAATTTTACATTATTATATATTTTCTTTCTCTTACTTTTTCTTTCAACCCAAAACCAAATCCTAATCCAAATCCAAATTCAAATCTTAATCCCAAACTTAACTACAAACCAAACGGGCCCTTAGTCATAGTAATGACCAATTTTTTCACTTTTTCCTTTGGGCTAGCCACTTGTATTTTAAAAAATTCCAGATCACCGTCACCGCTTAATATGAAATTTCTCTTCGTCACACCGCTTAAGCGTCGGTATAGAAATCATCTTCAATGATGAATTTCTCATTCACGTGTTAACTAGCTCATCATAGATAATAGTTTGGTTAAGTATAACTCCATGACTTAGGTGTCGTTTATTTTTCTCAATAAACATTTTGTTGGGTTTTGGTTCCTTGGACCAAGAATTATTCTAAAATCTTGGAACCACGACGAGTTAATATAACCACGGACGAAGAATGTAACCACGGATGATGACAAACAGCGGCTAGTAGTATTGTGTAGCTGGCGATAGACTATTGTAACCCACGCTAGTCTTTCATAGTCGGTTTAGTATTTTGTATTAGATAAATATGGAAAGATATTTATCTTGTAGGTTCGTGTTGTATAATGTAAAGGACTCCTTAGCATATAAAAGGAGGTCCTAGGTTAGATTAGATATACGTATGTTTTATATCTAAGGTCGATACACTTCAAGGTTGTAAAACCCTAATACTTGTTAGAGTATTCAGTATTAATAATAATATTGAGGTCTTGAATGTTTCTTCTTCTTCTTAAGATTAAGTGTTAAATTCCGCGTAATACTTAATAAGTTCTTTGTTTAAGTCGGTTTCTATATTAAATCGTTTGCTCATTTGGAATCAACAAGTGGTATCGAGCTTGTGATCTAGAAAGCGTAACCAAGAAGAAGTTCTATTCAAGAAAGCTAAGATGTCGTGAAACTTACATGGTGGTGCATCAAGGTTCCCATGCTCGGGCATGGTGAGTATCAAATCACGGAGAATGCGAATGAGGCAATACATTCGTATGATTGACTATGCCATCTAGGATGTCGTTGAAAATGGTGATACTCTTCCTTTGAAGGGTCTTGATGGTAAAGCCATAGAAATTGTAAGTGAAGTTGATAAGGCTAAAGGAAATTGGAGATTAAAGCTCATAGTATTCTTTCGAGGAAGAATATGCTCAAGCATCGACTTGAAAACTTCATTGCTCTTAGTGGAGAAAACTTGATGGCACTAGCGGGCTTCAAAAGCGATTAGCCAATTGAAGTCGGTGGACTATAATCTATTCAAGAAGATATAAATTTGAAGTTCATTAGAAGTTTATCTCTGAATAAATTTGTTCATACGATTGTGTGGAGAAATAAGGTGGACTTTGATAAAATGACTCGGACAATCTCTACAACAACTTGAAAGTTTATGAGTCGAGAAAAACATTCTTGGTGCATCTTCCGCTAATCAAAACCTTGCTTTTGTTTCAACTAATCACAAAAGTCCACATGATGTATCCACTGCGCCTATAGTATAACCACGGCTATTGCAAACAATACCACCGTTAGTGATCATCGATGATGGTGCAATTTGTGCTTTCATCGGTTAACTACCGGTGTTGATATTTTGAATCAAGATCTAGATCAAATTGATCACGATGATCTTGATGAGATTAATCTTCAATGGCAAATGGCAATGTTGACTCTCCAAGCAAGGAAGTTTCGAGGAGGACGGAAGGCGGGTTAGATATGATGGTCAAAGGAGGCTGGGTTCGAAAAAAGCAAGATGGAGTGCTTTAGCGCAAGAAGAAAGGTCACTTTGCAAGGGAATGTCGAGCTCTAAGAGAATTGAAAGCATTAAGAAGACTACGAAGAGGCACATTGCTTCCTCGACTTTGGTTGCACAAGATGGGATTAGTGATTATGATTGGGTGATCAGTTGAAGAAGGTCCCAATGCGACTTTTCTTGCTAGTGAAGCTTCAAAGAGCATAACTTTGCTCTTATGGCCTATGCTTCATCTTACGGTTCGATTCGAGGTATCAATGATTCTACTTGTTCTTTTAAATCATGTCATGATAACTTAGAATCTCAAAAGCTATCGAGTATGAGGAAAGAAGTAGAAAAGACTGACTATGGACAACTTAGGTTATAGAGTTGGTCTAGAGGTGTAGAAGCGAAGCTAAAATCTTGTATTAAATGTGAGTTTGAGTATGTAGATAAGATCAATATACTAGGTGGTGAAATTGATCTTAAGAATAGAAGATTAAGATGCTTAAAGATAAACTAGCGAGGCGAGAGTGTAAAACAAAAGGCCTAGAAGAAAAGAAAGTGGACTTTTCTCCACTCGAATATGGAGGATGTATCCAAGCAGGGAGGAGTGAAGAAGGCATGAATTGGGGAGGTGTTGATGGATCTATGGAAGAAGATGTTGATAGTGGAGATCAAGATTTTTGGTATCGATAAAGATAGGAATGAGGCGGTTCTTGAAAATTTGAAGAATGTTGTAGAAGATGAAGTAGTGCGAGGACACAACCACTGATGATATGTCTGCAACCACGGTTAGTACTCTTGTAACCACTGCTGCATTTTCAGACATGGCAATTGTACCCACTACTATCATACCCACTGATATCATAACCACTTCCACTGTTGTTACAACTCTCTCTGTATCACCACCTAAAACTAAAGTAGTTGAGAAAGAAGCTGCAAGTACATTGATAAATCCAAGTAAAACCTCATCTATTTCTACACCCATCATTGCACCTGTTTTATCTGTTCAATCTACTGCAACTAAACCCAAAGGAAAAGTTTAGTTATTGGTGAACCTTTGAAGAAGAAAGTGGTTCAATCGATATTGGAAAAGGTAAAGGGGTTGCGATATAGAGTGAAGTTTAAAAGTAAAGCGAACAAGAAGCTTATGATGCGAGTATGCAAAAAGTATTATAGGCGATGAACAAGCGACTTTAGAAAAGGAAGCAAGATGAAGAGGAAGCTAGTCGAGATGGTTAGCTACATGGTATGAATCACAAAATTATCTTCAAGCTTACGAATTAATTAATGATGAGTATCTTGCACAAGAATGGGCTTTGTTGGATGATGAGGAAAAAGCTAGACTTTTGGGTGAATGGGCAAGGAAGGTTGGTAAAGAAAGGAAGCAAGTAATAAGAAAGAACCCTCCTTCAATTGCATGGATGAGGAATGTATTGATGAATATTATTAAAATTCGAGCATATATGTTCACGATAATCTTAATAGGTGTTCTTTTGAAAGAATTTATGAGCTTTATGAGAGATGTATGAGGATTAATAATGATGATTTACGTCCAATGAATTCTAAAAAGGATGAAGAGTGGATTCAAAGTAAGCGAAGAGAAAATCGAGGTTCATGAGACATCGATTCTAAAAGGCGAAAGTAGTTGAAGATGCTAATCAAATTATTTCTTATGAGTTTAAGCTTAAAGTTGGAAGTGAAGGAGTTTGGAAAATTCAAAGACTTAACAATGAAGTTTATGAGTATAATAAATTTTCACAGATGCTTGATATTTTGATAGAGATGATTTGATGAATCTTTGGATACTTTACAAGAATAAGTTTGGTGAAGTACATCCAAATGATTATCATGAGAGGCGGTTTATCATCATTTGAAGATTTTATTTGAGCCTACTCATGATGAACACGAATGGAAAGGACTCTATAATGGTCAAGTTACTAGATGGTTTTATATCAAACTGTGGAGTTCATGTTTTAACATTTTCGGAAAAGTTATTCATATGCTTGTAGAAGGTGATTATCCTCAATGAATAAGTATCCAGTGATTATTGCTCGGATGTTAAAGCTTCAGTATTATCAAGATGTTGTTACCCTATGATGGTCAAGCTTCCAATTTGTTCTTTCAAGTATGAGAAAATTCTTAAATCTAGTAAGTGTTTGGCTACATCCTCCAATCCGGATGTTTTGAGCTTAAAGGAAACTTGAGAATTACGTTGGAATGTATCAAGTTTAGGGAGGATTGTTGGGTTTTGATTCCTTGGATCAAGAATTATTCTAAATCTTGGAACCACGAGACGAGTTGATATAACCACGGACGGAAGAATGTAACCACGGATGATGACAAACAGCGGCTAGTAGTATTGTGTAAGCTGGCGATAGACTATTGTAACCACTTGCTAGTCTTTCATAGTCGGTTTAGTATTTTGTATTAGATAAATATGGAAAAGATATTTATCTTGTAGGTTACGATTGTATAATGTAAAGGACTCCTTAGCCTATAAAAGGAGGTCCTAGGTTAGATTAGATATCGTATGTTTTATATCTAAGGTCGATACACTTGAGGTTGTAAAACCCTAATACTTGTTAGAGTATTCGTATTAATAATAATATTGAGGTGTTGAATGTTTAGTGTTCTTCTTAAGATTAAGTGTTAAATTCCGTAATACTTAATAAGTTCTTTGTTTAAGTCAGTTTCTATATTAGATCGTTTGCTCAACTGGGATCAACACATTTTTTTCTTCTTTTTACTTATTTTGTTTGCAGGAGGGCAGAGGTTTTTATTTGTTTTTTCGCAGTCACTTCTTTCCTCTTCTAAATTTCAGACATTATCTTTCACTTCTTACCTCTTCTTTCACGCACCATTCATGTCTTTCTCAATATCTTACATCTCTTTTACGTTTCGTCCGCTTTTTACGTTTTCGTTCTTTTTTTACGCTTTCGCCCATTTTTCACGTTTTCTCCCTTTTTTTACGTTTTCGTTCGGTTTTTTTTACGTTTTCTTCAGTTTTTTCACGTTTTCATCTGTTTTTATACTTTTTCATCCGTCTTTTTACGTTTTTGTCCGTTATTTTACATTTTCGTTTCTATTTCTTACGTTTTGTATGTTTTCTTCCATTTCTTCGTTTTCTACTATTTTTACGTGTTTACCGTCTTTTTTACATTTTGCTCATTTTTACGTTTCGTTCGTTTTTACGTTTCGTCTCTTTTATGACGTTTTATCTATTTCATACGCTTTCCCAGTTTTTACGTTTCGTCATTTTACGTTTCGTCCACTTTTTACATTTCGCCCAATTTTTACGTTTTGTCCGTTTTATGTTTATGTCGCTTTTTTTTTACGTTTCGTCCGTTTTCTTAAGTTTTCGTCCGCTTTATTACGTTTCGTTCGGTTTTACGTTTCGTCCGCTTTTTACGTTTCGTCATTTTCACGTTTTCATCATTTTTACGTTTCGTATGTTTTTACGTTTTCATCTTTTTGGCGTTTTGTTCGTTTATTTACGTTTCGTCCATTTTTCACGTTTTCGTCCGTTTTTTCACGTTTTCATCTCATTTTTACGTTTTCGTCTGCTTTTTAATAAATTCGCCCTTTTTATGTTTTTTTTCCGTTTATATGTTTTCGCCTTCTTTTTACGTTTTAGTCTATTTTCGTCCCCCCCCTTTTTTTTTACGTTTTTGGCCATTTTTTGCGTTTTCTTTCGTTTTTTACATTTTATATTTGCATCAAATGATTTTGATATATAATTAACAATACTTCAATTTTCTGATAACTCTAACTTTGGCACGAGTTTTTAAGGCAAACAAATGTATACAAGAATCATAAAAGACTTTTCTAATAAGTTATTTTATGTGATAGTAAATGTGTATATACATCGAATTCACTGAATGAAGCTTTAAAAATCTCAATAAAACCCAAAAGTTTGCAGCAAATAGTTGTTTGCTATATTACACTAATTAAATACAACCTCAGTTTTCGATTGGTGGAACAATAACACATTTCAACGTTTTGTTTTACCCATATTTTAACACGATCTATTAGTAAAGTTCATTTATATTTTTCTACATAGTAAACAAAATTTTATATTTTGATTAGCTATGGTGACTTTCATTACCTGGGTCACTTTAATTACTTAGAAATAATAAATCATGCAAAATAGACAAATGCTACCAAACTTAATTTGAGGTGCCACAATATACTCTCTATATTTTGTTTGATTACTTACTATAGCTACACATATGGATCACGCAATGTTACCCCCTGCCCTTTACAAGAATGATATTAAAAAATTTCATGATTCATAATATATTATACATAGTGAATACATTTATTCAGTATGTATAAAAACTTATAATACAAAGTAAAAAAATATATATAATAAGTAGTATATGTGTATGTTTGATTTACGTATTTATATCCGGCCTATCCCTTTATGGTTCAATGAATCTTAACCCAGATACCCTCACTAGGGATTTCTTGATGCACAACAAATAGCATATAATACCCCGCTGGTGCGATGTTGCCAGAAAATGGTGCCACCGTGTTAACTTCATATGTCGATTTCCCAACACTTTTGGCAGTGTTGCCGCCATCAAGAACCACCAACCTTTGGTTCATTGAATATGCGTGTGTCGTAAATGAAGGTGACACCATTGCCACTGAGATTAGGTTCAAATTCACCTTGTTTTGAACCGTGAACCGAACAGCTATGTTTTTACCATAGCCGATAATAGTATGAGTTGAAGGTGAAATTATTTTGGGGCGTGACCCAGCTAATGTAGTGTCCAGATATGATGGTGAAAATGATTCCAAACTTAATTCAGTAGGAAAAAGTACGTTTGTGAAATTGTAATATAAATGTGGGTTACTTCCACCAACCAAAACTCTTCCATCCCGAACCAAAATTGCAGTCGAATGATACATTCGGGGAATAGTGCTTGGATTTTGCACCTCAGCGAAATTAACCGCTTTATTTGGATGATAAATGATCGGATGCAAACCGGGTTTCTCCCTAATTCCCAACCCATTTGTCCCACGAGGCACCATTAATTATCAAAACATCACCATTAGGTATGATTTCATATCACCCATGACCCTATTCAAAGGCATAGTTTCCATGAACCACTTGGGTTCGGGTCGATATCCTAATTCGACCACAACTATCCAAACTTCTTTCAAATTTCCCATTTCGAGCATTAACATATCACTCTTGGGTGCACCGCCACAAATCATAACCTCGACCATGGTACATTTCCTTTCACAATATGCAATGGAAGTAGTCTGCAGACCACTACTAGGGTAATTCCTAGGCTCACCAACCGACAATCTCTCGGGAGCGTTTTCACAACCACGATTTTCATATAGTCCAATAAAATAGCACGATTATTTGCGAAAATAAACAAATATCCATCGGTATTAAGGAACACAAATGGGTATAAGTTGTTCTCGACATTATTAGGATCATTAGTTTGTGCTAAAAAGGGCATATTATACGCTTTATCCGAGTTACCGCTTTTGGGGTAATACTCGTAGTTAAATTGCCTACGTCCCCCAATAACAATTTGCCTTCCATCAGGCAATATATGATTAGTAGCATACCATCTTCGGTTAATTAACCCACGTTGTATCTCTTTCCAATCACAAATTCCATTACAAAAAGTGTCGTACACCCTAACAACATCATCACCATCATTATATCCTCCAGTTTGAACAAGTCTTCCATCTGGAATTAGTGCACCCGAAGAGCACCAAAGCGTCGGTTAGGACCATAAGTGGGCGTATTTTATTAGCTACGACGTCGTATTCAATCGAATGAGCAAATGCAATCTATTTTAAAACGATGTCGCGTGGATCCCGGCGACATTTTCCATTTGGTAAAGAAATGTTGGATGCACGATGTCGATTCGGTCAAATATGATTACACGGTCGGTTGGGAGTAATTGCATGTGCATGGCGAGAGACGCCATGGATTTTGTAAAGTGACCATCTGCGCCGAGAGGCGACAACGGCCTGGCGGTGGTGCTCGAAGATGTATAAAATAATAGATGAGAGGATAATGAATGCCCTTGAATGTGAAGGTGAAGTTGCCATTGGTATATATCGGAGCAAAATTTGTAGTTGTTCTAATTAGGTTTGCGTTATGGTGTGTGATAAATATCACATGTTACATGGCAATATATAGTGTTATAAATTGAAATAATGAATGGATTGAGCACCCATACCACTGTCATACATCTCGTGACTTATTCTTAACGTAATATCAAGTACTATGAACGATAAAGACTTATTGAAAATTATTAATTAAATACGGTAGAAATATAAATTATTGTTACAGAAATGGATTCTTTAGTTCGAAATACACTTTGTTTTTAAAAGTTTCTTGCAGGCTGAGTGATAAAATTAAGAATACTAAAAAGAAATGGATAAACAGTAAATATCAAAAGAGATATATTGACTACAATTATAATAACTAATTGGCTATAATCTTTCTCCAAAACTACACAAAAAAGAATTCACGAACCCACAAAAATGACTCACGGACACATAAAAGGACTCAAGAACCCACAAATTTTAGCACAAAATTGTAAAAAGTTGGCTAGACAAAATTATAGCTAATATATTCCCATATCAAAAGTAAAACTAACTTCTTGATGAACGCTATCGTTAGCAAAGAAAAAGATGTCTTCAGTCTTCACAAGGTAAGACGAATAGTGCAAAAGCCTGTTTCATTGGTTTGATGATAAGTCGCGTACTATTTAACAATAACCAAAACAGTACTAATTTCATTGGTTTGCATCACTAAAAACACCCCTTGTAAAACGAAAGTGTTTTATTTATTCTAAAAGTTATTAGGTTTACTTTTTTAGCATACAAAGGTTACATGATCTCATGCTAGTTAATTCCGTGTACGACGACTAAATGTTCCTAAATACAACTACGTACATGATATTGTATCCATTTATTGCCACCATAAACTTTAATTCCACTAATCTCTTTAATTAATTGTAGTGAAGTCTCACCTTTCGGACTTGTAGCCGCTAAATAAGGTCACCTTCTTATCCACCCTTTTATTACATACAAATGTTTGCTTGGTAATCAAGAAAAATAAAAGAATGTCATAATCAATTGTATGCTTAATAGGCATATAGGAACTACTTCCATATACAAAATGATCAAACACACGTAAACATTTGTGTGATCAAGCATGCGCATACCCACACGAGCAACAATACATGATACTGACGGGATACGAACTTTCATTATGTATGCCCGTATATGAAACATTGTAAAATTGTTGGTGGCAATTGTGAAAACTTAAATTTTAGTTTCAAAGATATGTCTGATATTTCGGTTTGTGTTAAATGGTAGAGCAAATGATTGAAAAAAGTATCATACTTGCATCATTTCTTTTTGTGAGTAGCGAACAAATTTTTTGCTTTTGTATGTAATTTTCTTTCAAATTTATCATTTTTAGGGTATTTTGCAAAAATTTTGGACATTTTTGCCCCTCTTAGCTAATAGAATTTTTTTTTCCGGAAAGGCAAAAATGTCACATATTACCCTAGAAAGGATGAATTTGAAAGAAGAGTACCCACAAAAGCAAAAATTCGTTGCTACCACAAAAAAAAATAGTAAAGATAATCTTTCAATCATTCGCTCTAAATGTTATTAGCATATATGCTTTCTTTATCCCTCGCCATGATTTTTTGTAAGAAGTTTCTATTTGTAACTAGGTTTAAATCCTTTTGTATGTCTCTAGGCTTATAGATTCGGCCGTGATCTCTAACCTTGTCTACAAGTAGACCACTCAATATATTTTCCGTAGCATTATGATGATTATTAGATTGGAGATGCATCCTAGAACAAGTGTGAACGTTGTTAACGGTTGTGAGGTAAAATTTATCACCGATGGATACTTACGTGCTAGCTAAGGAGCAACTCTAAAGAGTTTGGAGAATTTAAGTGATCGAACACTTATTTATGGAACTTTAATGGCACATGCATATTTATTTTGATTTCATTATGGACCATTAGGTTGACGGAGAGAATTTTTTTTTTTTTTTTTTTACTTTTGTGGTAACTTGACGTACATAATATAAAACAATTTCGGCCAATTAGTTATTTCTCGTTTCAACTGAGATTAACACTTACATATAACGGTAAACTAACATAATAATGTTATTTTTGTCTCATTAGTTAATATTTTAGGGGTAAATTCAAAAGCATTTAAAAGAGTTATCAAACTATTGTTAGTTTTGGGAGTTACATAAAAACTTATTTTCTTAGTACGTCCCGTTATATCGGCCTAACTCGGTTTTCGTCTTTTGGTGAATAACGGCGGTGAGCCGTAGCGTTCTTTTGAGCGACCGTGTTTATATTTATTACAATTATGTTAATATTTTGTGAAATAAGCAATTATTGGTATAAAGTGCTTTGTTAATTGTTAGAATGTTTTAAAGTTTTTATTTTGGGCTGTTGTCAGCGCGTGAGCACTGTGTTTATGCATAATGCATACGGAATATATTTAGTTGAAAGCGGCTGTTCGTTGAAGCATAAATAAAAACATCTGAAAAATCTAATAATAGTGATGTTTACATACTTGATTATAGTAACCTAGGTGAAGATTGTATGATAAACCTGTAAACCTTACAACATTGTGCCAAGTGATGAGCCATGTGCAATAATAATGTAGTGCCAAGAAAAGTACCAATATATTTTTGTTCAGATAGTTGTATATCAACAAATAGTGCCTTTGGTGGTTGAATCTACTCTATATAAAGCCCTGTATCGAACTCAACACTCGATCATTATCGACTAAACCAATCTTATTTGCGCATGTTCTCTGCTCCTTATGTTGCTTGTTGTTTGTATAAAAAACAACTGAGTATTGAGAGCACTTCCACGCTAATATTTTACTTGGGTGTAATGGACTACCGATCCATATTTGTCAATAAGGCCTGCATATTTCACAACATGTGCAACATTAAACATGAGAAACTATAATGAAGTGCTAAATCGAAGGAAGGAAAAATAAATCTTTTACGGGTATGTTGCATAGCGATTAGTGAACTCTCGGCCTATTCAATCTAGATCTACAATTTATGGGTAAACTCTTGAATGGCAACATGTAGTACAAAAAAAAGAGAATACACACATGTAATGGTGAGGAAACCATTGTATGGAAGGAATGATGTTAAACAAAATGAAAAGCTAATAAAGGCAACAAATGCATTTGCTTGAAATGGTAATCACGATGAACAAATTAAAAATATCTAACGCTTATGTAGAACTTCTCTGTAAACCATATTAGTTTATCAATTTGTGTAGTTTCCGTCGCAATCTAGCGTACACTCTAGAAACGGGAACATATGGTTGTTTGTGAGCGATCATAGCGATTTTAGCCTCCGTTTCAAAGACTTAAACCTACCCATTTCAGCCCTTAAATCTACCCGTTTCAGCACCTAAACCTACCCGTTTCAGACCTAAATCTACATTTGACACCTAAATCTACCCATTTTAGCCCCTAAAGGCACCCATTTCAACATCGAACTTCACCCCTAAACCCGCACATTACAGGCCTGTTTCAAGACTCAAATCCACCCATTTCAGCCCCACTTCAGCCCTCAAACGCACCCATTTCAGTCCCATTTAGCATTTCGCGCACCAATTCAGCCCCCTGTTTCAAAGACTCAAACCCACCCGTCCCAGCCCCATTTCAAAGCACCTAAACGCCTGATTTCAGCCCCAAAACTTTCACCCATTTGAGCCCCAAAACCACCCATTTGAGCCCTAAACCCACTCGTTTAAGACCCCATTTCAGCCCCAAACGCAGCAATTTCAGCTTCGTTTCAAGACCCAAACACACCCCATTTCAGCCCCTAGCGCACCCATTCTAGACCTCACTTCAGCCCCAAATGCACCCATTTCTAATGTTGAATAGAGGTTCTTTCTACCACTTATCATAAACCATTTTTCACCTCAAAATAAGCATATAAACAGAAAAATAAGCAATCTGCAGACATAAACAACCCTACCCAAATCGAGCACCTTGTGCTCTTTGATTGACACACTTTTTCACACATACAACGTTTTGTTGCAATTTAGCAAAATATCAGTAATTCATTTGCGGCATAAATAAAAAAATATGTGGGTATAATTTCCATACCATGTTTGTGCCTTCCTTGAGGTCTTTGGGAAAACACGAAGCAGAGTTGGATTCAAGTCAACGTAACTCCTATTTACTACTTCTAGCACTATAATTCACGGGCGGTGAAGGCAACCAAGATAAAATTTCGAATGCCGTCATGCGAAAAAAGATCAACATTATTAAGATTTTGAAATTAGTTAACTTGGGGAATAATTAAAGAGAAGAAATGTGGTAAATATTTAGATAAATAAAAACAGAAGATATATGAGAGAATGAACCCGTTGTATCATGTTTCAACTTTATTTGAACAATTACCTAAATTGAGAGGATATCTTCCTGGTGTTGGCTTAGCATTTGTTGATGCATTAGCTCTTGTTTTTTCATGGCCAGTTTTATCAGAGTGTTCCTGTAAAAAAGATAGAAGACGCTATAAGTACATAAGCTAAACATGCAACAAAAACAACCCTATACATTAATCAATTGGCACAATACTTGATCAACCGATTACTACCTTGATTCTAAAGTAAATCACCAAGAGGTGTTTTGTGATTGCTTATTAGAAGTTACGGTCACTTATGAGTGTGTTTGGGTATGATAGACAAAGCAGATTACGAGTGTTTGGATAAAAGCAAACGATATTATCCAATTATTCGAGGATAGGAATATAAATATGGGCGTTTTTATGAATACGGTTACAAACAAACACTTTGTCGTAAGGCGAAGAAAAGCGTAAATAATCGGTTTTTCAAAGGGTTTGCCAAAGCCAAAGTGCTAAACACAATAATCGATTATCGCATTTTGCAAACGCAATGATCGGATAAGCTACTCCAAAACGTAATCGTAAAACCTCTTAGCGTTTAGCGGTTGCTTAGTCAACTATTGATATAATCAATTAGAGAATGCAAACGCCTTCTTAAAAAGTAGTTGTTATGCCAATAAAATATCCCAAGTAAGCGTTACACCGCTTAAGTAGCATTTTTCTTTATAAGCATAAAGTAACACGAATATTTATGTGGATGAATGACGACGGGTTCTTTTATTAGGTACTTCACTGGTCTTTTATCCCCATGAAAAGGCACTCTCTTGATTGGTCAAAGTGAGGTTAAGTCCTTATGACTACACACTGAAGCTGATTTACCCAAATCGCGGTAAATTCATTCAAACTGATAACACCATCACCATTAGCATCAACTTCACGCATCATTTCATTTAGTTCTTTATAACTTAAAGGCTGTCCCATTTTAGCAATTTGTCAAGCTAGCTCAGCAAATGTAAAAAAAATAATAGTAACTGTAATCAAACTGGTAATCACCTTTCATCCATAACAATTTATTCTCCACAGCCATTTCAACCCCGATCATTGCATACACTTTTTGATTTTTGAAAACCTCTTAAACGCACTTGATAACGCTTATTAGCTTATCAAGTTGAGCTTAATACCTTTTTAAAGCTCATAACCTTGACTTTATAAGCTTACAATTTCTTTCTATAATAAATAACCCCTTAAGCCACATAATTAAGCTATTCCAAATACTCCAAAAAAACTTGATCTTACACCCTAACAAAACAACTAATTTCACAACAAAAAATAAATATATAATATATATAGATAAGTAAATAAAGTATACCTTAAATAGTCTCTGTTGGAGTCTTGAAGCCTAAACAAATACTCTTCCAGAAGCTGTTTTGACAAATCCGTGGTGTCTTTCCCTTTTCCAGGACCTGTTCTTGGAACTATCAAACAACATCACACATTTAAATCACTACTAATTTCAACAAAATCATACCCTTGCAAAATAATTATAATCCTCTAAAAACCGTAAAATATGAAAATATCAAAGATTATGTAATTAAGGTTGATAAACTTACAAAATGATCTTCTTAAAATCTTGAAATTGAATCTGTCTCAACCAACCTGGAAAAATAGAAAACAACAATCAGAAGACTTTCTAGCCCCTTGATACTTGTTTTCGAAAACTTTATTTTAAACAGACCGTTCTATGTTTGCATCGTGTTCATTCTGCCGAGAATATACCACACATATATTAAATCCCAATTCTTTTAATTTCAAAAAATAAAAAAAATGCATACCTGAATCTTCTTCCCACCCTCTCTTGAATCTTCTCACCTCATGATAAATCCCCCTACCCCCACCCTCCATTTTTTTCCTGAATCTTCTTCCTGCCAAACTACTGAAAAAACACACACACCCTTTAGTTAAAACTCTAGTTTTTTTATATCTTTTATATGAAAATGAATATATGATTCCATTAACCCAACAAAAATGATAAAAAAGAAGAAGGTAGAAGTGAGATGTTGAATTGCTGGTCTGAGATAGAGAAGATAATGAGAGGAGTGGATTTTTCTAGAGAGATGAGGTGAGGAGTAGATGCAAAAGGCGGTGGAAAATTGTAGTGGGATTTGGGGAAAAATGTTATAACTGTGTAATTACGGGAAACGGGGGATGAACAGTCGAACCCCAACCACACTTCGCCAATTAGAATCTGCCTTTTGGCCCACTAAAGAACTGTGTATGTTACTGTTTGTCTACTAATTACAAAAGCCACCAATTAGGAGTGAAAACGCGGTCCGTAAAAAATCACTCTTGAACCCGTCACAAAACGGTTATTAGTATATAGTATAATAATAACCGGTCAAGTGTTGTGTTACATGTGTAATATATAATATCTAAATGTCTAAAAGTTTGTTTATTAAAAAATGGGTTATGGTATAAAAAAGTTACTAAAGTTTACAAAAAATTTGTCCTAAGGTAATATAGTTTCATTTTGTTTATCTAGGTTCTTGAACTTTGAAACTTTGTTCACTCAAGAATCGAACTTATAAAAGTGAATGTTAAGGTTATTGAACTTTGAATTTTGTTCACTCGGGTTATTGAACTTATCAAAAATATACATCCAAGTTACTCGGACTAACATTTGAATTTTGAAGTGTATGCTTACCGAAAGTTTAGTAACCTAACTGAACAAAATGAAACTATGTTACCTTAGGACAAATTTTTTATAAACTTTAGTAACTTTTATGTACCATAACCCTTAAAAAATTTCATGGCCATGTTAGTGACTTAGTGCAATCTTGCTTATGGGTTATGTTTCATTCCATGCTGGTTTGGAATATTGTTTATTGCCTTTTGAATTATTTGACCCATGCATGTGTTTGCTATCTTTAGAGCTCACGACTAGTAGATAATGCATATCAGGTCTTGACATTAAATTTTTTATGACACATTTTATGGCATAACACATATTTAAATACCGAAAAATAAAACTGTAATCTTTTATGGCTTTATTTTTATTATAGAATAAGTTTGGTGTGATTGAGAAAATATACAATTCATTGCCTAAATGTGAGATTTTCAAGTCATTGTTATTTTTGTTTTTATTCTTTTGCTAGCTCTAATAATTAAAAGCTATAGATTGATTTTGGTAGAAAAACAATATATTTCGTGCCATTAGAGATGTTCTTAAAAAGGTTGGTATAAAAATTTATTGTTAAACATGATTCCAAGTTATATACTCTTACCTTTTAGCTATTAACTTTTGGTTAACTAGAACATAATTATATGTTCATTTCCATAATGAAAACAATCTGAAAAAAATTGACAGCATTACATTATGTATCTTGACACTTATTCTAAGACAGAACAAAATAAAAGTAACCATACGATGTTTTGGGATGAAAGTACTGTATCAAAACCCTATCTTTACATATATTTTCGTCCTATTTATGGGCGACAAAGTTATATAACCTACAAAACACATATCGATTTTTCAGACCAATTTGTTACTAGTTAATTCATTGTTAGATAATTGATATCATAACACATTGATCATGCTGAAAAAGCAGTCAATGTTAAATCACTCAAGCTCGCCACATGAATGGCGGATCGTAATCGCTTTAAAAGCTGCTCAAACACGAATGCAATGAAGATCGGGAGAGTATAGTGTTTCCCAGTCGTTAAGTCCCAACGAAATGTGCGAGAATAGTCAAGCGTGTAGTGATCGGGGATTTGAGCGGGAAGGATTTGTGATTTATTATAACTACGAGAAAAAGCCCATAAACTACGGGGCTTAAATGCAAATTAAAGAAAATTAAAAGATAAAATTTATTAAATAAACGCTATCACTATATTTAAAATGATGAACGTTTAAAACTTAAAACTAAAACTTACGTTTAAATTACGTAAGCGTACAAATAAAAGCGTGAAAATTACACAAGATAAATCCTAAAATATGAAAAATACATTTTACAATCCTAATGATAAAAGAAAATTTTTAGAAAAGAAAATTATTTTATAACTAATTAATTAATTATTATTAATTAAAACTATTTTAACTAATTAATAATAACCTAAAATGCAAGAAAATAGGAAATAAGACTAGAAAAATAAAATTATGAAATGGAAAAGTCTAAAATATCAAACTAGAATTTTCAAAACTATTTTTTATTTTTCGATTATTTTCTATTTTCTAGAATTTTAAACTATTAAAACTACTTAAATTATTTAAAATACAATTTTAACTAAGAAAATATGGAAAAATACTTTTTGGCTTTTTATATTTATCTAAACTTAAAAAATTGAAAAAAAAATTTTTGAACCTTTTTCTAATTTTTTGTATTAAATGCTATTTAAAAATGCTTAAAAACTAATTTAAATTAAGAAAAATAGCAAAACACCTTAGAAAAATCTGAAAATTTCAGGTAAAGTCTAAATTAATACTAGGAATATAAGAAAAATGGAAAAATAGGTGCTTGTGTGGAAGATATTGAAGCTGATGTGTAAGTGCTTAATGGAATAAGCACTTGAATGAGCAAATGGGATCCTAAGGCTACCAAACTGTTACACAAGCTATAATAAGCTAAAATAGCTCAAAAGCAACAAGTCTCAACTGCTTATGACCTCTGGATTACAAGTTGCAATGATTTGGTCAATTGAGCAAATGAGCTAAAAGCGGTAAAGGGGTACCAAGTTTGAGCTATTGCCAAGCTTCAAAATAAGCTAAAAAGGAAACCAACAATTAGAACTTGAGAGGACACGGCTAAGTACCTATGAACCAAAAATCAGACCTAATGGAACTATGAAGAGCTCTGTCACAGAGGCTACAAAATGTGAACAAGCCACATGCGAGCAGCAGTGCACTGCGCGAGGCATTTAACTTCTCATTCACAAGCTCTTTTGAGCTTATAGAAAAAATGGCAAAATAAACTAAAATGGACATGAGAGACTAGACCAGGAGAGGTTTAAAAAACCACAAGATTTACTTGATTTGCCCAAGAAATGAATCCATGAAAAATACTCCTATCTGACCCCAAAACAGGTTTATGCAATTGACTTTTTTGATCAAAACTGAAAAATTGACTTTATCCAACTTTGATTCAAAGTTTTTGACTGAGCTAAATGTTATATGATGAAAGGGAACTAATGCAAGCTAAATCTAGGTATATTGAACACAAAACAAGAATTTGATTAGCTAAAATCTTAACAGTAAGCAGTTTGAGGTAGATTAATGGAATTTTTGACTTTGGAACTTTGAAGGCACAAGTATTAAACCCAAATAAGCTCAAAAGAGTTATACAAACTTAAAACAACAAACACTAACTACTGCATAACCCTCTAAAACAGATTACATGCATAATCCAAACACCCCTTAAAAACTGTTAATCAAATTTAACTAGAGACAAACATTGAACCAGAGGGTACTACTGATCAAACTGAGTTTATAAAACCTAAGTACAGCTAATGAAACAGGTTTATGCTAATTAGGACCACAGATACTTAAACAGGTATACAAATGCACAATGGCTAAAAACCCAAAATTGAGATACTCACTTGTCCAGCTTGTGCAGGCTAAAACCAAACACAAAACTATTCTATGCTACTCTAATCCAACCTATATCCACCTCTGCATCACATAAATCCAAATCCAGCATTGCTCAACCAAAATTTCCTCTTGGTTGACTTTTGTTGACTATGTACCAAAATTGCTTGAAACTGTTCCCAAAGCTTGTCAAAAGCTATAATAAGCTCAAATAAACATGTTTGAGCTTAGAGTTAAGCTCTTAGAAGCTTTATCACAAGACTTTGAAACTTAATTTTCCAACAGTGAACCTGAGACTTTGAAACTGAAGTAAAACCTTAAACTTGTACTTGAAATGAGTTTATAAAGATTGAGTGGCATAAGTTTATTACATAGAAACTTAAATTTTACATCTTAAAACATTAATTAAGCTAACTACATAAAAACGACATTAAAGGAAAAAAATAAAACTAGCTACTCCTGGCTTCTATCTTCCTTCTTTTTTATACCCAAAAAGCTCCACGTGTCCAGCTTGGTGATTCCCACTTGATTCCAGTGCTTTTGGATAACAAAAGTGGATTTTAACCACTTTTTCAATTTTGGCGGGAAGGGTGGAATTTTGACTTCTGGGCCTTCTGAACTAGCACTAGGGGGGGGGGACAGGTATATGATGAGTGGTGAGATGTGGAAGAGATAAGGTGACTGAGGTGATGGGAGAGTGGGTTGCAGGAGTGTAGCAGGCATTTGGTCCATTGAGGAAGAAGGTGGGCGGGTAAAGTGCAGTGTTTGACTTGGGTTGGTGACCGGTATTTAATATAAGGGGTTCAAAATTCATTATGGCGGTCGCATGGGTGCGAGGTCCAAATTGGTTTAAAGGGTTAATAACTTAGGGACCATTGTTGTCATTTACGAAATTGCAAGGACCTTGGCGCAATTCATCAAAGAGGTTTCAAGGGACCAAAATTGACAATCTCACAAAGTACAAGGACCAAACTTGCCATTTCACATTTTCCGAGGACTAATTCGCCAATTTGAAAAGTTCAGGACCTTTTCGACCATTTAACAAAAGACTTATTCAAGGACCATTTTGACAAGTTAGAATAATTCGGGACCTTGAATAACATTTTATTTATTTAGTTTTACCAGGGACCTGTTTTGACAACTTTTGAAACTTGGGGACTAAAGCGCCAATTATGCAAACTTTATCGTTTTCACCGATTTTGATATTTTTGCATTTAAAACACATAAAACACTTATTTGTGATATTTTATCATTTTGATACATTTCGAGTGTTTTCGGATGTTTTGCAGTTTAAACGAGATAAAATGATGAGTATTTAGACACTCATCAATCCCCACACTAAGATATTGCTAGTCCCTAGCAATGTTTTGAGAAAAATTAATGGATTTTATCTCTTTACCAAAAGCCATTACTTACGGAGTAGCCAAATGTTTGATTCAAGTAAGAACCATGGTACATCGATAACCATGTGATTTTGAGCAAACCACCGACTTTTCAACGGATTTGATTTGTCTTTACCGAAGCCGTTTGCTCGGACTAGCCAACTCTTAGATAAATTATCAATATTATCTTTGGTGAGCTGATTACCAATTATGGATTTTCCTTTGCCTTTACCACAAGCCATAAACTTGCGGGCTAGCTTGACTCTTCACTTTTAAGGATATGGTGAATGAATACCATACAATTTTGGGCAAATTGCAAGCCGTCAACGGATTTGAAATATCTTTACCAAGAGCCGTTTGCTCTGGATTAGCCAATCCTTATGTGGGTTAGACATGGTGGGTGATTACCATTTGTTGTGTTTAGTACATAGTACTTCCACTAAATAAAAATTTTTAAAATTTGGCCATTTTTGGGGAAAAAGGGACTAAAGGGTACATTTATGATCAAATTAGCGAAATTTCCCCCACTTAGAAATGAATATTGTCCTCAATATTCAAAGTACCGCTGTTATGCGAAACTTAGAACATAAAAAGATAATAAACCTAGCTAAGTGTAGAAACACAACAATTATTCTCTTTTTAATATTTACAATTTTCATTCATTTTTAGATCTATATACAACATGTGGGGCATCTCCCCACACTGAGGTGGTACACACGGTGAAAACCCATGTTAAGCTCTTGTTTTTGATTCTGAGTCGCTAGCTTGACTCACCCGAATTAATTTGTTCATGGGAAGTAAGTGGAAGAGACAATCTCCATCGGACTTTCATTCAAGATGTTTGGATAAACATTGAAGTACGTGAAAGTTCCACACCGATGAGATATATTCCGGCTCAAGAATGATAAATGAAAATGCGGGATCAAAATAGTGTCCTCATTCACGAAGGAGAAAAGGGCGAGAAACCACACCATTTGTGAAAAATGGAATAAAGATGTGCATCACAATGCAATTCCATTCTTCATTAGTGAGGAGCAAATCACCATTTGTTAGATTTTAAGCTTAGACTTGAAGCTTGTATGGTGATTGGCAACAAAATTTCCGGGAGGAGAGTTGGAAACGGTTCTTCAATCAATGATTTTCAAGAAGAGGATGTCTCCTCCGAATCATAGCAAGTATTGTCAATCCCTGTTGGAATTGACTCATCACTAAGAAAATCATCGACCTCCTTCCAAAGTTGTCATCTTCCTCATTTGGAGTGAGAGAAGGAATGGAAGAGTCGGAAATGGGACAAGAAATGAGTGGATGATCATTATATAGGAGATTTTAGTTTCTCCAAGATCGGCTTGAAATCAAAGAGATCATCGTCACTTTCGATGAAAGTGGGTGATGTGAGTGAGTTCATCGGTGAACTCCTCAAGAAGAGGATCGAGGCGTGGGGTGATGCCTCAACATACTCGATGTCTCCATAAGATTTACAATCATCGCTAAAATCGGAGAAAGTCTCAAAATGATCATTTGAACACTCAAGAGGAAAGGGATATCACACATATGGTCGAAGTTCCTGTGACTCTCGGGATTAGGACAAGGATCTCAACACTAGACTTTATGAATTCGTCCGATTCCTTTTCGAGAACGGTGTCAAGATGCTCATCCCCGTGTTCGAGAGTGAGTAGGAGCTTGGTGTGATAGCGATTGTTTGAGATGAAATCTCAACTTTGGGATATCAACCGACCGAGGGAGTTTAGAAGGACTAGCATACATATGTTTTATACTTTCCATTTGTTCTTCCGCTAGTAATTCCATCATAGTCTTTTCTCCCGATTTTTCATGGAAGGAATTTCAACTGATGAACTTGATGAATGCTGTACAAAGTTGACTAATATCAAGGGTAACTTCATCATCATCGTCATCGTGAATGAAGCGGAATCGAGAGCTAGATTTGGCTGCTTTTTCTTTTGCAATTGATTCCCTAATAGATTTTTCAAAGGCAATCTGGGAATCTAATTTAGCGATCCGCTCTTGACTAACAAAACTTCCATGGATTTTTCATTTGGATTATCTTTGGGATGTTTACATTCCTTCAAATCTTTCACTAAATCCAAAAGATCAAGTAGAAGATTTTGAGGAAGTGGCTCGGTGAGGTGGTGCTGATTCACTTGGTCTTGTGGAGGTTGGTCATGATACGAAGAGTCGTAATTGTTACAAGGAAATGGATTCCTTGTTTGACAATCGAGCTAGAGTGAGGACCTCCACAATACTCACAACAAGAAAGCGATGTGGTGTGAGTCATATGTGTTGTAGTCATAATTGTTATCGGGAACCCGCTCATAGACAAGCGTGTTTCCCGATTGACAATCGAAGCGTAGTGTGAACCACCACAAGTACTCACAACAAGAAAGCTACTGAGTCTCACGGTGTGGTAGGCGATGGAATGAATCGGTTGTGTTATGGTAGGAATAGGGATCCCGGTTATAGACGGACCCGTTTCCGATTCCACCATGCTACAAGCCGGGGCAATTGCCACCATTATAAGGACCACCACACCATTGACATCCAAGAGGGTGAGGATAAGACATAGAAAGAATCAAAGGTTTACAGAGGGTAAGAAATGAAGAATCAAAAGGGTAAGAGGGTAAAGAGGAATATTTTTGGTATTTTTGAAAACATGATGTAAAACTAAGAATGAAAATCTTTTGGGTTTTGGATTATATAGATGGTATAAACAAGGAGTGATGTCAAATCACTAATCGCTAAGCGATAAGACTATTAGCACTTGCTCCCGTGGCCTAAAATTTGATCCACAAGAAAGCAGTCAAGCTAAATCACTCAAGCACGCCACCTGTGAATGGCGGACCGTAATCGACTTAAAGCGCTCAAACACGAATGCAATGAAGATCGAGAGTATAGTGTTTCCCTGTGTCGTTAAGTCCCAACGGTACATGCGAGAATAGTCAAACGTGTAGTGATCGAGGATTTGAGCGGAAAGGATTTGTGATTTATTATAACTAGGAAAAAGCCCATAAACTACGGGGCTTAAATGCAAATTAAAGAAAATTAAAAGATAAAATTTATTAAATAAACGCTATCACTATATTTAAAATGATGAACGTTTAAAACTTAAAACTAAAAACTTACGTTTAAATTACGTAAACGTACAAATAAAAACGTGAAAATTACACAAGATAAATCCTAAAAATATGAAAAATACATTTTTACAATCCTAATGATAAAAGAAAATTTTAGAAAAGAAAATTATTTTATAACTAATTAATTAATTATTATTAATTAAAAACTATTTTAACTAATTATTAATAACCTAAAATGCAAGAAAATAGGAAATAAGACTAGAAAAATAAAATTATGAAATGGAAAAGTCTAAAATATCAAACTAGAATTTTCAAAACTATTTTTTTATTTTTCTGATTATTTTTCTATTTTCTAGGAATTTTAAACTATTAAAAACTACTTAAATTATTTAAAAATACAATTTTAACTAAGAAAAATATGGAAAAATACTTTTTTGGCTTTTTATATTTATCTAAACTTAAGAAAATTGAAAAAAAATTTTGAACCTTTTTCTAATTTTTTGTATTAAATGCTATTTAAAAATGCTTAAAAACTAATTTAAATTAAGAAAAATAGCAAAACACCTTAGAAAAATCTGAAAATTTCAGGAAAAGTCTAAATTAATACTAGGAATATAAGAAAAATGGAAAAATAGG